>JAKSZP010013898.1:0-33574 GCA_022478985.1 Massospora cicadina | reverse complement strand
CGTTTTGTTAGTTTACTTATTGGACGCGTCCATCCCCTAATTGCCTTCCCCAAATGAAATTAAATTTAAATTTTTAAATTTAAAGGGATTATTGTTTTTGTTCACAAATTTGCTTAGTTAATACTAGATATTTTGCCTGCCTAATTGCAAAGATTTTCCTTGTAAGAAGAACTTCTCCGGTAAGAAATTTACCATACAGATAAAAGTCTACTAGTAATTTTATTGAAGCTACCAGAAACTATAATTTGCGTAGCCTTAAAAGGGCTCATCCTTCAAATTTAAACAAAAAGCAACACTACTAATATTAGAATATGAGTTTTCAGATATTTTCGGCCCATAATTGTTTTCTTGGAAGCAATTATACTGTTTTAAAAGCTGAATAAGTGTGATGACGATCTATTTCCATAATGTTATGGTAGACTTTCAGTCCTTTGACTTCTAGTTCTCAAGGGTTTTCTTCCAGACATTTAATCAGGTAAGAGATTTCATTGCATTCTTTTCAAAAGGCTTAAAAAAGACAAAAGTCTTCTCTACCATTTCATCAAGTTCTCTAAGTACTCAAGCTCTAAGTGGTAATTGCTCTCCAAACCTATTTTGACTTATTGTCTACTAGGTGGGCTACTTTCAAAAGCTAACTTGGCTTAAATGCCACTGTAGTGAGCACCATTTGTTGAAAAGCAACAACTGCGCAGGTTTGCAGGTTTTAGATTATTATAAAAGGATTAACTACTTGTTTTGAATGAGACCACAATTGGTACAGAAGGTCATTCCTTGACCAGTGGAATGCATGAAAATAACCCTAAATTAGTGGAGTTACAGGCGACCAGCCCACTGTGGATGAGGAGAACAAGGCCCTTTTATAAGTGAGGGCGAGCAAATCAACTCTCAGTTAAGACAGGATAACGTCATGTGAAATAATTTTTACTTTGTCAAGTTAAAGAGATATAGATTATAAGGATGATGACGCCGCTGAAATTCCCTATTAAAATTGACCCCTTGTATACCTTCTAGGCTCCAAAACTATCTTCTTTCTGCTGGTGACAAATTGAGTAGTGAAACAAATTATTCTGATGCAGCTATCCAAGTTTCAAAAGTGAGTATTGCCAAATTCATCAATCATCCAATTTCAAAAGTAACTTGAAGATCTGATGCGAAATGCATCATAGAAGAACCATTGCTCAAACTAAAATTCAAAAAATAATTTCCAAATTGGGTAATCAGATTATATCAAAAGAGAGTTTAAAGGTCCACAACCTAGAAGTGGGGGCTAGTACAAAGGCTTATGAACATTCAGGTTCAGAGATAACCACCATGAGATGGAGCTCTTGGCTACAAGAATTATCTCAAATGTATGATGTGATCAAAGCAGCAGTCAGATGACATCTTACTAGAGGATCTTTAAAAACCTCATATAAAAACCTCAAATCCCAATCACTTTACGTTAGTTCATATCTTTTATATCTTAAATTTCCCTTGAAGGAAATAATACTTTATTTTTTAAAAAAAAAACTAATCAAATTTTTTCAAATTATACTTTTATTTACACTTTTGTTGTATCAAGTATAGTAATTGCCAGTTACCAGTCTGGTTCTAATAAAGTATTCTGTGTCCAGAAACAAGTCTGAGACCTGCCTTGATTTGGAAGAAGACACTCTCTGTTGTGGATACCTTGGTGCTGTTAATGCCAAGGGAGAGGTTGCATAGGTTCCCATTGAGCCCTGAGGCCAAATTATTTCAACAAGGCTAAGATAGTTAAGAAGCTCGCCATTGGCGCAAGAAGTTTATACAAGAGATTAATTCTATGATGGTTAGCATCATTGGAGGATTTTCTTAGCGAGAGCAATGATATTATTTGCAAAGGTTGTCTGGTGCCTAGTCTGCGCGGAGTAGACCCTCTGAGCAGCAAGCCGCCTCTAAACTTAAGCGAGCTAAGGTCAGTGCGCTGACTTTATCCTCACTACAGAGTTGTCACCATCAGGCCCTAGCGATGATCATGATAGCTCTCTTGAGCAAGTTGATGATATTGCGGATATGGAGGTGTATCACAAAGAGGATACCTCTAAACTCCTGGTGAGGGAGGAGAATATAATCTGTACTAGACTTTGAATCCTGGAATTTGAAGTGTACAATTTATGCACCAAGATTGAGAATGTCAAGGAGACCGCTGATGATCCCAAATTGCCTCACTACCTATTGTGAGAGGACCATCAACTATAGTCAAATTATAAGCTACACTTAAGGACTTCGAGGGGAGACTTTTATTCCTCAAAAAAGAGAAATGCAAAACCATCACCGCTCTGAATGCATATGGAAAGCGCTTGAAACAGCACAAAAGTATGCTGTTTGTGATGGACAAGAGTATAGAAGATTTTAAGGAACAGATGCATACTGTACCGGAGCTTACCTCTACTAGGCCTATAACTTGACTGGGGGAACCTTTGTGGAGTGCTCAAAGGAATGTACCACAACCAGTAAAGCTTGTATTCAGCCAAACATGATGCATGCCAATCCTATTTAAGAGGATCCTAACTTTAAACTGTACATCAAAACCATGTATAATCCTGGAGAGGGGACAATTTCAGGTTTCCTCCAGATGTATAAAAATAGATGAATGGCGCTTAAAATCACAAGAAGGCTCGCCATGTACAAGGATGCATGAACTGTAAGCTCAAAAATCCTCATCATGAGCTTGAAACCTGGATTGTCGTGGACTGAAGTAAAGAACATCTTAATCTCCGAGTTTGGTAGTGAATAGGATGTCCAGATATGAAACAAGAGTTCCTATTGATGAGGATGGTAAAAATAAGTCAGTCTTTAATTATACTTCCACCTTTACCTCAAGGCTCAGCAGTTATGGAACACAGGAACAATAGATTTACCTACCGCGAAAGCCATTTTACTAAGCTCCTTATAGATGCATCCTTGTCAGAAAAGTAATCATATAGATCCTCCCAATAATATCAAAATTAGAGGTGTCAGTTAGTCAGGTGCGATTGCCAGCTAATTGCCTAGTTTGATATTATTTTAATGTTATAGCTGCCAATTAGTGCTCTCTATTTGGGTGAGTTAAACCATTTTATAGTATCAGGTAATAATCCCCAATCGCATTATTAATCATTTAGGTTCAGTGAAATCATAGTTTGACTCCAACTTCCAAATAGTGGATGATTGTGGGATTTTCCAGTGGAAAGGTGACGTATTTGTTATTATACATCTGACGATGATTTTGCTGCCAAAATATGATATTGGTGGAATCCTAGCTCAATATTGATTACCATATTTGTTTGACTGTGGGATATTCTGGAGGAAAGCCGACATATTTATTATAAATCATTTGACTGGGATTTCTTTGTCCCAATTCAGAGTACCAGAAACTTATGCTGAGTATGCTCAAAGTTATTTATAATAACAGTACTTTTATATAGCTAACCGGTAGCTCATGCCAAGGATGAGTTGACCTAATGTAAATTGATTAGGATGAGCAGAATGGGAGGGAATTGTTACCACGAATGACTACCAATTGGTCAAAGTTATGGCTTGAATGGCTGAGGGTTTTAATAGGCGCAGTAGCCTAGAATATAAATATTTGTCCTTCCCTCCAAATAAAGATCACTCTTTCGCCCACCTTTATTTATTTAAAGTAGCAAGAGCCACTAAAGTGGGTATGGGTGGGACTGGAGATCCCCAAAGTAAGTGGGGTGATGCGCCTGGAGTGGCTGACGCTGCCAGCCCCATACCTCAGCCCTACAAGGGACTGATGGGAACCTGGCCAGCTGGCCACCAATGATGATGTGCTGATGGCCATCAGCCATGAGGGTGGTGCAGTGCAGGAGTGTAATACCCGCCAAGGATGGGGGAGAGACTTGCTGGGGAACACCCAAGAGAGGCTGGCAATTGATTATGAGGGAGAAGGAGCAAGAGATCATCCATCTAGTAAGGGGGCTGAGGACCACCGGTGCGCTCCCAAGAAGGCTCATGGGGCTAAGGCGAAGTTGGTCTGCTGAGTTGATAGGTTGGACATGGACTTTTAGGGTTTGGTATGCTTATGAAGACAAAACAGCAGGGATCAGCCAGTCTCCATACTGGTTGGCCTGGCACACTAGCGGATCCCCTATTGTTGGAAAAGCAATTTTCTGACAATACTTATCTGAAGATGACATGACTCTGGCGGTCACTAGCGCAATATCCTTCAAAGCCCTAAAGAGGCGCTGTACGACATTTAAGGGATGTAAAAATCCATTGAAAAGCCGTGGTACCTATACCACACCCTCAACAAGTTAATAAGGCCATTTATGTAACCAACATTAATGGATTCAAGCCAAAATAGAAGAGTAACAAACCCTCTGAACGGTTGCCACGTTGAACGTTTAAGTGCTATAAGTGTCACCAACCTGGACACTTTTATTGATCCTGTCCATTAGTTACCAAAGTAAGTAGGAGTCAAACCCTAAAAAGGATACTTCCAACACCATAAACCTGGTGGATCTCCACAATGAAGGTTAGTATGACCACGAAGATGAATACTTGGTGTAAAAAGTTACTTGTTGGGTTATTATTGGCAAACAACCCTAGTAATCTTTTTACTGCAAAGGTTTGGTTTCGCTTGTGCACTTCATCGCGTTGTATAATATAATAGATTATTGGTCAATAATAGCATGATGACTATTATCTGTAGTTGAGTATGAATTCTTATATCTTGGCCCAACGCTTGGCCAGTATTCCCAATCAAATACTTAAGATGTCATGGTCTAGGGATTTATTCCCGCGTTCTGTTCAACCTAATCTTTGCTGATATTCCCTGGTGAGTGTCTTTTTGAACCAACCCACAGTTGGCAGCAATCCCCAATTGTGTCTCCTTCTTCTCTAGATCCCCACTCAGATCTTTAATCTTTTCTCTAAAAGTCTTCCAATTATTGCACACGGCAATAATATCCTTGAGAATAATAGCACAATGGAAGCTGATGATAGTTTACTACTTAAACTATATACTGGATGAAAACAATAGAACTATCTAACTCTGTTCTTATGATTACTGTTTTTCTATCTAGCTGCTGTTTTCTTTTTCTTCTGGCTTCCTGCCATACAATGATCTTGGTCCACCTGACTGATTAAATCCTTAAACCTGTATCAACCTCAGGATGGGTGAAACAAATGGTAAGTCGAGCTGATCTGTATCAATTCTAAAATGTTTTGCTTTTATTATGAGTGAATCCTAGGGAAATTATAGTAGGGATTCAGTCATCTAACCCTCAGTTGACACCTCTTCGATGAAACAGCAGCTGTTGCCATTAAATCACCCATCCTCATCTCGGCAGCAAAGTCTTCCCCATCCTGGCTAGGATTACGTCATTGGAAATCCTTTAAACCTATATGGAAAGAGTCAGAAAATGTGTCCCTAACGTTTTCCTCTTGATCCAAGCAAACCAATCATATTTGGCTAGCGACCTGCTTATTTAATGGGACTTATTACCTATTAAGGCAGGTCACACACCAACTGATCAATTTGCTATTTGCAGGTGGCATCACACACCTTGCAACTTGCTATTCATTCCCAATCAGTCAGTGATGAAGCCCAACTAATCCCATTCGGTACACCTGATAGTTAGTCACTATCAGATGCCCCTATTTCGTCAGCAACTCCACCCAATGAGATCTTAAGTATATTATCCAGATTGATTCCAATGGAAAGGATCAGACGAATATCCCAAAATCCCCCAAATGTAGTTACTCCAGAACTTGGGCCAACCAATTTCCAATTCACTTCGCCTTAGGGAATTTTACCCTACAGATTCCTGATAATCTAGCAGGCTGGGAATATGGGCAAAAATCCCAACACATTCCCCCTCTTGCCTAGATTTCCAGCGAGAAAAGGACTGGGGCACAAGAACAATGCTTCAAACACTTGAGCAGATATTTCATTGGCTCAAGTGGAGTATGGTCATCAGTACTCAACGCTGCTTGGGATGACCTTTGGCGTGCGGCGCTATTCCTCTTCTTCCTCACTACCACCTTCTCAGAGTGCGGTCCCCATGATCTACTGTCATGCCGGGCTGATCAATTTACTATGATGATATAAGTCCCAAAATCCAATTTTCCCCCATCAGGGTATATGACCCATTGTCATATTCAGGATTCTTGGTCCGGCGTCCTTGAATTCCTGATTTTCTCCTTGTCCTATATAGAAGACTCTTGCTGTCGATGTTCATTTTGTGGCCCAATTAAGAATACTTATTTTTATTCGCCCTTGTTATTTCTCTCATAACCTCTTGGCTCAAGTCATTCATAATTATTCTCTTAGAGAGCTTATCTCATTAATTTTGAAATTAATTTCTCTGAAATTGGAGCTTAATGGATTGTAGAGTGCATAATGTTGACTTCCATTTAAGTCTGACATCCCCCTTTTGTCCAGCTCATATGTCAAATTCAGAGTCATGATACCAGCAGCTTCTGAATTTTTTTTTCTGATCAAGACCTCTGGCTCTTCCATCAGATGAGTCGGGATGCACGGCAGAGCCTCTTCTATGGTCCTTACAGGATTTATACGCCTAGTCTGAAGCCAGCAGCTAGTCCTTCCATTGATTTACTGAGAAACGGTAACTAATCTCTCTGAAACCAGGCTTGCTATCATTTTGAACAACTCTTAGCCAATTCTTCCTCTACTGTCAATTCTTATGTTGGATTTTGAAACTCTCCTGGATTTGTCTCCTTTCACTAATGTACTAACCATCTTCATAGATGCTCTGGAGATTATGTTGTTTGCTCTTGATCGCTCATTTCTTGATGGGTTGTAACTGCTTCCTGAGTTCCTCTTATGACTCGGATAATATTACAAACCCGCTGTTCTGGCCACCAAGCTCACCATCAGTATCAGTATTCATTTTGAGCTCCCCTACGCAGAACACTGGGCCCAAGCCACTGAGGCTTTTTCCCTAGTGCTGAATCCCTCTTATCTTGATAAAATCCTGGATCATGATACTGCCGCTTATGCTCTATACTTTGCTGGCCAAGTTCTTTAAAGTTGGTCCATAAAGCTTCCAGCCTCACCCGGGTTTCACCACTTATTCAGCTTCAGCTTCTGACTAGCCTGTAGTCGTCGCTTGCAGGATGCCATTCGCTCCCTTATGACTATCTTTTCGCCAGTGATTCCCATTGGTATCTTCCACTGATGGCTTTAGTAGGGGGCATGATTTGGCAAGCCCCTCAAGAATCCCTTGTTTGCTGCCAGCCCATATGTCCAGTATTCTTGATGAAGCCTGTTGTTTAGATTTTTGCCCTATTCCCAGCCTGCTAGATTTTCTGGTATCGCTAGGGGAAAATTCCCTAAGGTGAAGTGAATCACAAATTGGTTGGCGTGAGTTTTGGAGGAACTACGTTTGGGGGATTTTGGTATATTCACCTGGTCATATCTCTCGGGGATCAATCCATATAAATACCTAATATCTCATTGGGCGGAGTGGCTGATGAAATAGGGGCATCTGATAGTAATTAGCTATCAGGTATACCAATTGGGGTCAGTTGGGTTTCATCACCAACTGATTGGGAATGAATAGTGAGTTGCAAGGCGAGTGATGCCGCCTGCAACTAGCGAGTTGATCGGTTGGTGAAGTGACTTGCCATAATGGGTAATAAGTCCCATTACATAAGCAGGTCGCTAGCCAATTATGGTTGGTTCAATTGGATCGAGTAGAAAATGTTAGGGACACATTTTTTGACTTTTTCCATTTGAGGTCTCGAAGATGTCCAATGACAGAATACTAGCTAGGATGGGGAAGACCATCGCTGCCAAGACAAGGAAGGGTGATCCAATGGCAACGTCTGCCATTTCATCGAAGAGGTGTCAACTGAGGATTAGACAGCCGAAGCCCCTACTATATAATTCCCTAGGATTCACTATAATAAAACCAGTATCTTTAGTATTATATAAAAATATTATTACCAAGATTAGTAGTATCTATAGTAATATTGTCAATTTGGTGTATAGTTAGACTATCAGCTTCCATGGTGACGTTCCATCTCAATGATTTTATTGCAGAAGGGAATAATTAGAAGACTCTCATATAGAAGAGTAAAGATCTGAGCGGGGATCTAGAGAAAAAGGGAACCACAATCAGGGATACCTGCCAACTGTGTGTTGGGCCAAAAGAGACTGTCACCAGGGTTTTTTAATGAAGATCAGGTGAACAGGAATATAGGGAACGAATTCCTATGAGTACGACATATAGAGTATTTAATTGGAAGTACTGGCTGAAGCGTTGGGCCTAATAATAGTTCAAACTCAACTACGTATAATAGTCTCCATAATATTATCAAATACTACATTCTATACAACGTGAAGAAGTGCACGAGGAAATTGAATCTGTGCAGTAAAAAGGTTACTGGGTTGATGATCAATAATTAATCTTATGTAAATTTTTACAAGTTGGGGTTCACTACAGAGGTAGTTGAGTAAAGAATCTAGTATATTGTCTTACAAAGAAGATGTTTCCAATTTTAGAAATATGTTACTGAATGAAGTAATAAATATAGAACGTGAAGTGGATCACGTTCAGTGGCGTTCACCCAGCTCAGCAGTGGAGCTCTGAGTGAAGCAAAATGAAGATACTCAAGTCCAGGAAAAGGAATTGCAGCCTAGATATGAAACTGTATAAGAGCTGCAAGGCAACCAGTTCCACTGTACATCTACTTGAGATAAAGAGTAAAAGCAGGATCAACTCAGGTTGAAATTGAATCCGCTTTAAATAGTCCTGAGGATAAAGTGTTTAGATGAGGCATTGGATGAAATAAGAAGCAATCAATCCGGAGAATTGGATTGTCATACCAGTTAAGAGATGAAGTCAAAATATGAAATGATTGATCTGAAGATCAAAAGCTGTTGAAGCAGTAGTGGAGGATGAGATCAGCAAACTATTGAAGCATGGGCTTCTAGTTCCGTCGTCAAGTCCCTGGGAAAGTCCAATTCTGATCTTGAAGAAGAAGGATGGATCGAACTGGGTGGTGATTGATTAGTAGAGGCTGAACAAAATCACGAAGAAGAATTTGTACCCCCTACCAAGGATTAATGATGCACTGGATCAATTAGGTGAAGCGAAGTATTTCTCCGCGAAGGATCTGATCTCAGGATAATGGCAGATCAACTTGCCAGAAGAAGATTAAGAAAAATGTGCAATTATTACCGCGCAGGGGTTATACCAGCTGATGAGGATGCCCCAGGGTCTCTGCAATGCGCCCACAACATTCCAGAGGGCCATGGACGTGGTATTAAGTGACATGAAGTTGTCATGCTCCTGGTATATCTGGATTATATCAATGTGTTCAATAGAACGTTTACTGATCACCTGCTCACTTGGAAGAAGTTTTTAAGAGACTGTCTGAGGCTAACATGAAGATCAAGCCAAGGAAGTGCCACTTCTTTAAGAAAGAGTTGGATTACCTGGATTGGTTATTAACGAAAATGGATTGCAGCTGCAAACCCAGAAGATAGCAGTTATAGAGTATATGGCTGTGCCAATGAGTGTATGAGACATCCAAGTATTCCTTGGGATTGTCAGATACTATAGAAGATTTATTTGGGACTTCGCCCAAATAGCCAAGCCTTTATTTCATTTATAAAAGGTTCCAAAAAAAGGATTCGTATGGAATAAAGAGGCCCAGGACTCCTTCATTGAGTTATGCCTGTATTTGATAAATTTGCCAATTCTGAAATATCTGAATTTCGATTGGGAATTTATTATATAAACTGATGCTTTGTTAATGGCATTTGGCGCCATACTGAGCCAAGTAGACGAGCTTGGGTATGAGCATCTGGTGGCATATGTAAGCTGGACAGTCTCAGCCGCTGAGATGAACTACACCTGTGACTTAGCATGAATGCCTTGTGGTCAAATATGCATGTAAGCAGTTTTGGGTGTACATCCATGAAACGCACTTTAAGGTGGTGATGGACCACTCTTCGCTGCATTGGCTGCACAATCTAAGGGAACCGGAAGGATGACTGGCCTGATGGTCACTTAAGCTTCAGGCTTATGATTATGAGATAGTCCACTGAGTGGGGGCTTCTCATCAGAACGCAGATGGCTTATCGCAGTTGCCAATCGTCCAGTTGGTATACCCACAGGCGGATGAGCTATTCCAGAGAATGGTCAAAAAAAGAATTGAGGATGAGCCTTGAGAAATCCAAGGTGTGCTTTGAAGAGTGATGGAAAACACTGAGACTATGGAAACAAGTATTTAAGATGATCAATGGGAAGTGGCTATTATTCCCAAAACTGTTGGAATTAGCAGCTATAATGCAAGCAGCTCATAAGGTTGTCAGGCACGGAGGCCTGAGAAAACAACTGACCATATTTGCTAGTATTATTACTGAGAATCGATTAACTAGGATGTCACAGATCATCTGGCTTGTTGTGTGGAGTGCCATTTGCACAAACCACACAAGAACACATCTGGGTACTGACTAATCTGACCTGGACTCTCCTGGCACACAGTATCCATCGATGTGATGGGACCACTGGTGATGAGCACAGGGTGAGTCAAGTACATCATAGTAGCCATCGACCATCTGATGAGATGGGTCAAAACAAAGGCCCTAACCAGAGTAGACGCTACCAGCACTGCGAGATTATCCTGGATCAAGTAGTATACTGGAATGGATTTTAACAAGTCCTACTGAGTGACAATGGGACCAACTTCATGTCTCATGTGATATCAAGGCTAAACAAAATAATAGGGATCCAAGGAGTCATGTCAGTACCATACCAGTCAGAGATGAACGGAAGGGTATAACAGGTCAATGGGACTCTGTCCATGATGCTGAGGAAGCTAGTCACAGGGAGAACCTTCGCATGGGGAATGTACCTGATTTTGGTGACATTCATCTACAACATTAGTCATCACACGGTAATGGGAAAGATGCCGTTTGAATTACTATATGGAAAGGCCTCGTTGCCATTGATATTATATTCTGTAGTGGAACCTATGTTGGGGATGAGTACTGAGCAATACTTGAACTGACTGACGAGTATCCTGATTAATCTCCAATAGCAAGCATTTGATACAACCCTGAAGAAAAGGATATGAGCAAAATCAACGATGACAAAAACTGACTGGCATTAGAAGAATATTGAATAGGGGAAAGAGATGCCTCTTTGCAATACGCATAGTTTTAGATGAAGAAACAAATTAGATGCATTGTGGTTAAGGTTCATTTGAATTAATTTCCAAGATGGTGAATGATACTTACTCCATCAAAGATCTCTTAAATGGAAGAGTTGTAAATTGAGTCCACGCTAAGTATCTAAAGCTTTGGATCAAGGAAAAAAAATAAAAGAGTTCTTGAAGGACTGATGAACCATTAAGTTGGTCATGTCCTGATGATTAGGAAAGTCCAAAAAAAGGACCTCTGAACCACGGAGAGCCGGTAGGTTAAGTGCCCAGGACCCAGTTTGGGTGAAAAGATGGACCTCTGAACTTAAACAAGGTTAAGTCCCATAGGAAAAAAGAAGAATAAAGATAAAAAATCAATATAGATATTGAAAAAAAGATTATTAAATGCATAGATAAAAAAGCTGATATATTTTTTATGATTTTTATTTTTATTGGTCGTCCTAAGTACAGGGATGATTCCGCCTATGTCGCCTCTTGGGGAGGTAGGATGGATCACAGTAGGAAGAAACAGACCGTCGAAATCAATATGCAATAAGATGCTTATGAGGGCGAGACCTACATAAAACCACATACATTTAGCAGATGCCAAGCCCTGAGAAAATGTGACTAGGGAAGGGAAATTGAAATGTCAGAAGATGCCAATTGCAAAACCCCAGAGCAGGAAGTAAAGCAGAAATAAAGAAAGAGGCAATTGGCGAATAACCCCAAGTAATACCAATATGGCACAGGAGCTGGAAGATTTGTCTTGAGCGCCTGCCTATGGGCTTCATTGAGGACACTGGACATGTGAGCTGGCAGCGAAGAAGGAATACTCAATGGGGGTTGCTGAATTATGCCCCTATTAATGCCATCAGTGGAAGATATCAATGGGAAGCTCCATAGAAGAGGTAGTTGTGTAGAGAGCAGATTGCATCCTACAAATGGCGACTATGTGCTTCACGGAAGCTAAAGATAAATGACCAGTGGAAGCCAGGCGAGGCTGGAAGCTTTGTTGACCAATTTTGAAGAACTTGGCCAGCAAAGCGGAGAGCATAAGCAGCAGTATCCCAATTTAGAAGATTATCCAGATCAAAGGGATTCAGTGCTAATGTCAAAGCCTCAGTGACTTGGGCCTGGAGCTCAGAGTAGGGGAGCTCAAAATGTATGCTGTTACCAATTGAGAGCTCAGAAACCAGTACAGCGGGCTTGTATAATTGACTAAGTCAGAAGAGGAACTCAGGGAGCAAGTCCGACCTGGCCAGGAATGAACAATACAGAGTGACTGGCATAATCTCTGGAGCATCAATGATGATGTTTGGAGCATTAGCAAAAGGAGCCAAATCCAGGAGGATTTTGAAGTCCAACTATGGAATCAACTGCAAGGGAAGAGTCAGCCGAAGAGTTGTTTAAAACAATGGTCAGCCTGGTTCAGAGGTATTAGTTACCATTTCTGGTAATTCAATGGAAGGACTAGCTGCTTGCGCCAGACTGGGCGTATGTTTCCTGTGAGGACCATAGAAGAGGCTCTGCTGTTCATCCCGACTCATCTGCTGGAAGAGATGGAGGTCTGGATCAGACAGACTGTTGAGGAGCTGCTGGTAGCATGATTTAGATCTGACATATGAGCTGGACAAGAGGGGGATGTTGGACTTATAAGGAAGTTAATATTATGCACTCTATAATCCATTAGGCTCCAATTTTGGGGAAATTAATCTCAAAAATTAATGAGATAAGCTTTCCAAGGGAGGAATTAAGAATGTCTTACAGCTGAGAGGTTATGAGCAAAATATTGAGGGCAAATAGAGATAAGTATTCTTAATCAAGCCGCAAAACAAACATTGATGGTAAGAGTCTCCTGTCTAGGATAAGGAGAGTATCAGTAATTCAAGGACGCCGGACCAAGAATCCTGAATATGACAGTGGGTCATATACCCTGATGGGGGAAAATTGGATCCCAGGACTAATATTGTCACAAGTAAATTGATCAGCCCAGCATGACAGTAGATCATGGGGACCGCACTCTGAGAAGGCGGTAGTGAGGAGGAAGCGGAAGAATGCCATATGCCGAAGGTTGTCCCAAGTAGCGTTGAGTATTGATGGGTGTACTCCACTTGAACCACTGAAGTATTTGACCAGGTGTCCGAAGAGGTGTTCTCATGCCCCAGTCCTTTTCTTGCTGGAAATCTAGGCAAGAGGGGAGATGTGTTGGGATTTTTGCCCATATTCCCAGCCTGCTAGATTACCTGGTGTTGCTAGGGGAAAATTCCCTAAGGCGAAGTGAATCAGAGATTGGTTGGCCTGAGTTTCAGAGGAACTACGTTAAGAGGATTTTGGGATATTGATCAGGTCATATCCATCAGGGATTGATCCATATGAATACCTAATATCTCTTCGGGTGGAGTGGCTAAAGAAATAGGGGCTTCTGATAGTGATTAACTATCAGGTGTACCAATTGGGGTCAGTCAGGCTTCATCACTGACTGATCAGGAATGGATAGTGAGTTGTGAGGCGAGTGATGCCACCTACAACTGGTGAGTTGATTATTTTTTTGAAGTGACCTGCCATAATGGGTAATAAGTCCCATTAAATAAGCAGGTCGCTAGCCCATTTATGGTTGATCTGCTTGGATCAAGAGGAAAATGTTAGGGACACGTTTTCTGACTCTTTCCGTTTGAGGTCTTGAAGATGTCTAATGATTGAATCCTAGCCAGGATGGGGAAGACCATCGCTGCCAAGACAAGGAAGGGTGATTCAATGGCAGCGTATGCCATTTCATCGAAGAGGTGTCAACTGAGGATTAGACAGCTGAAGCCCCTACTATATAATTCCCTAGTATTCACTATAATAAAAACAGTATTAGTATTATCATCAAAAGTATTACCAAGATTAGTAGTATCTATAGTAATATTGTCAATTTGGTGTATAGTTAGACTATCAGCTTCCATGGTGACGTTCCATCTCAAGGATTTTATTAAAGAAGGCAATAATTGGAAGACTCTCAGTGAGAAGAGTAAAGATCTGAGTGGGGATCTAGAGACAAAGGGAACCACAATCAGGGATAGCTGCCGACTGTGTGTTGGGCCAAAAGAGACTGTCACCAGGGTATCTTAATGAAGATCAGGTGAACAGGAATATAGGGAACGAATTCCTATGAGTACGACTTATAGAGTATTTAATTGGAAGTACTGGCCGAAGCGTTGGTAATAATAATAGTTCAAACTCAACTATGTATAATAGTCTCCATACTATTATCAAATAATACATTCTATACAACGTGAAGAAGTGCATGAGGAAATTGAACTTGTGCAGTAAAAAAGTTAATGGGTTGACGACCAATATTCAATCCTTAAGTAAATTTTACACCTGTCATAAGGCGCTCAAGACTAATCTTCCAGATCTGGTACCATATCAGGATTACTTGGAATTATCAACCAATTTCCTCTTCTTATACTGTTGCTTTCCTCCCAACTCTGGGGTTTCATGATTAGCTTCATCTGACATCTCAGTTTCCCTTCCCCTAGTTGCTTTCTCACAAAGATCTGCGTCCACTCAAAGAATGTGGTTTCATGTAGGTCTAGCCCTCGCTAGCATCTGATCTCACATTAATTTTGATGGGCTGTTTATTTCTACTGCAATCCATCCTCCCTCCTTAAGAGGCGGCATAGGTGGAATCATCCCCATATCGAGGAGAAATTAAAAAAATTAAAATTATAGAAATATCAGTTATTTTCTCCGTGCGCTTTATAATCTTTTTCCCAATATCTTTTATTAATTTTTTATCTTTATTTTTTATGGGACTTGACCTTGTTTCAGTTCAGAGGTCCATCTTTTCACCCAAACTGGGTCCTGGGTACTTAACCTACCAGTTCTCCATGGTTCAGAGGTCCTTTTTTGGACTTAACCATTTTAGATTGGTTCAAAGGTCTTTTTTCAACTTGACCTAAACATCAGGACATGACCAACATATTGGTTCATCGTTCCTTTGGGAAAGCTTTTATTTTTTTCATCAATCCATCACTTCAGATACTTAGCATGCATTCAATTCACAACTCATCCATCCAAGAGGTTCTTGATGGAGTAGGCATCAGTCGCCAACTTGGGGATAACTTCATATGGACCTGACTAAAACGCATCTAGTTTGTTACTTCTTCTGAAACCATGCATAATACAATAGGCTACTCTTCCACCTATTTGATATTCTACTAAGGATGTTCAGTTCTTATGATCCATCGATTTAACTTGTATTCTTTTATGTAGTATTGAATGCTTGCAATTGCATTTCAATCAGGATATTTGTCAGTCAATTCAAGTATTGTCCAGCACTCATCCCCAAATATAGGCTCCACCACCGAGTATAAAATTGGTGGCAACGCAGCCTTTCTTCCATACAACAACTCAAAAGGTGTCTTTCCCATCGCCGTATGATGACTAATATTGTAGAAGAACATCACCAAACCCAGGTACGTTCCCCACACAGAAGTTCTTTCTGCGACCAGCTTCCTCAGCGTCACAGCCAGCGTTCCATTCACCCATTCTACTAGTCCGTTCATCTCCAGCCAGTAAGGTACTGACATGACTCCTCTGATCCCCATTATTTCATTAAATCTTGGGATCACATGAGATTTGTAGTTGATCTCATTATCACTAAGCAGGACCTGTTCTCATCCTTGTCGATATACTACTTGATCCAGGATGAACCTCACGGTGCTGGTAGCGTCTACTTTCATTAGGGCTTTTGTCTTAACTCATCTTGTCAGATGGTCGATGGCAACTATAATGTACTTGACTCTCCCTGTGCTCATAATCAGCGGTCACATCACAATGATGGACACCATGTGCCAGGCAAATCCAGGGCGGACCAGTCAAAATCCAGTTGTATTCTTATGTGGTTTGTGCAGCTGGCACTCCACGTAACAAGCTAGATAATCCGTGACATCATAGTTGTTGGATTCCCAGTAGTACTTACGAATATGGTCGGTTGTTTTCCTCAGGCCTCCATGCCTGACAACCTTATGAGCCGCTTGCATTATAGCTTCTCTTTCCGAAAGCTTTGGGAATAATAACTGCATCCCATTGATTGCCTGTATACTTGTCCATTCATGGTCTCAATGTTTTCTATTGGTTCCTGAAGCGCACCCTGGATTTCTCGTGGCTCTTTCCAATTTCTCCATCGACCATTCTCTGGAATAGCTCATCTGCCTGTGTGTATACCATCTGGATCATTGACAACTGTGATAAGCCATCTGCATTCTGGTGAGAAGCCCCAACTCAGTGGACAATCTTGTAATCATAAGCCCAGAGCTTAAGTGCCCATCAGGCCAGTCATCCTTCTGGCTCTTAAGTTGTGAAGCCAACGCAAATAAGAGTGGTCTTTCACCATTTTAAAGTGTGTTTGGTGGATGTACACCCCAAAACTACTTACATGCATAAATGACTGCAAGTCATTCATGCTCAGTCATGTTGTAGTTCCACTCTGCGGCTGAGAGTGTCCAGCTCACATATGCCACCGGATGTTCATCCTCAAGTTCGTCTACTTGTCTTAGTATGGCACTAATCGCAGTCAATGAAGCATTGGTTTGAATAAAAAAACTCCCAATCAAAATTTTATATCTCAGAATTGGATAATCTATTAAATACTGGCGTAGCTCATCAAATGAGTCCTGGGACTCTTCATTTCATATGAATCCTTTTTTCAGTTCCTTCTTTAAGAGGAATAATAGCTTGGGTATTCAGGCAAAATCCTGAACAAATCTTCTGTAGTATCCAACCATCCCAAGGAACACTTGGATGTCTAGGACACTCTTCAGCACAGCCATCTGTTCTATGGCTTCTATCTTCTAGGCTTGCAGCTGCAATCCACTGGAGTTGATTATGATTCCAGATATTCCAACTCTTTCTTAAAGAAGTGGCACTTCCTAAGATTAATTTTCAGGTTATCTGCGGACAATCTCTTGACTACTTCTTCCAAGTGGTGTAAATGGTCAGTAAACGTCCTACTGAACACGTTATATTGTCCAGGTATACCAGGTTGCATGACAACTTCAAGTCACTCATTATCGCGTACATGGCCCTCTGAAACGTTGCAGGCACATTACATAGACCCTGGGGCATCCTCGTCAGTTGGTATAGCCCCTGCGCAGTAATAATATGCATTTTTCCTGGTCTTCTTTTGGCAAGTTGATTGCAATATCCTGAGATCAGATCCATCATGGAGAAATACTTCGCTTCTCCTAATTGATCTAGCATATTGTCAATTTATGGTAGGGGATACAAATTCTTCTTTGTAATCTTATTCAGCTTCTGCTAGCCGGTCACCACCCAGTTGGAGCCATCCTTTTTCTTCACAATCAGAATTGGACTCGCCCAGGGACTTGACAATTGAACTAGAAGCCCTCGCTTCATTAATTTGCTAGTATCATCCTCCACTACTGCTTTGGCAGTTTTTGATCATCAGATCAGTCTCATTCTTATCAGCAAATTTTCCCCAAAGTTTACCTTATGTATCATGTCTCATGTGCATCCCAAATTGTGGTTGTCCTGAGTGAACACTTCCCAATACTTTTTAATAGTTCAACCACCTCCTCTTGCTGGCCTTCCAACAGATCAGTGAATTGCTCTCAATCAGCCAATAGGTTGATACTCTCAGTTACCCTGGCTGATAGTTTCATCTCGTCAAGGTGGAATTTTTCCATTTGGCCGTCAGGATTTCTCATCACTTCTTAGGTCTGAAACACATAGACCATATAAATCGATATTTTATATATTTTATATTATATATATATATTTTAATTTTCTTTTGCAATGGGACTTGAACCTACAAAAGGTTCAGAGGTCCTTCTTTTCCCCTTCATCCAAACTGGGTCCTAGGTACTTAACCTACTAGCTATTATGGTTTCAAAATCATATCCTCTTAAGATTTAACCAACCATTTGGTTCAGTGGTCTCTTCTAGAACTTGAACAAATTTTCAGGACATAACCATTTAATGGTTCAGAGGACCGCTGGGAACATTGCAAATATTTTCTCTTAAGCTCAATACTACCAATTAGTTTTACCTTCTTTGCTATACAAACAGCAACTCTGTCTCTTCACATATAGGATTCACTTGGCAACTCTGGCAATACTATTGAATATATTAGCCATTAATCCCGACTGGTTATTCATCCAACAGGTCCGATTTTCTTCTCTTATCTTAGCAACTGATGACTTGGATCCTCATATCTCATTAGCCAACAGTTCCATCTGATTGTTCAAATCGCTTTTCTCCTGAAAACGATTTTTGTCATTCATTTACATCCTAATTACACAGGTCTTTCTGGCCTCATTAGCTTCATCCAATTTCTCTTGAATTGATGAAATCGTCTCCAGCAACTTCTGATTATTGGTTAAGTTTTATTAAGTCAAAAAATCTTCTCAATTATCTTGGATCAATAATTTCCTGTTTTGTCTTCATATCTTCATTGATATGGCAATCCAATTCTCGGATTTATTGCTTCCCATTTAATCCAATGCCTTATCTAAACACTCACTCCTCAGGACTATTCAAAGTGGACCCAATTTCAACCTGAGTTGATCCTGCTGTTCCTTGGGACTATATAAAGCAGACCCGATTTATACCCAAGTTGGCCCTGCTGATACTCTTCATCTCAAGTAGATGTCTGGTGGAACAGGTTTCCTTGCATCACTAGATAGTTTCATATCTAGGCTGAAAGAACTTTTCCCTGGTAATGAGTATCTTCCGGTTGCTTCACTTAGAGCTCCACTTCTGAGCTGGGTGAACGCCAATGAATGTGATCCACTTCACGTTCTGTCTTCATTAAAGTTACTTTCCTTGGTAACTTATTTCCAGAATTGGAACTTCTTCATAAGGACATCATGTTCTAAGTTCTTCTACTCAACTACACCCCTATAGTGAGCAACAACTTGTAAATTATTTACTTGGATTGGTTATTATCATCAAACCTAATAAACTTATTACTGCACAGGTTCAGTTTCTTGTGCACTTTTTCCACGTTGTATAGTATATGATATTATTGATTGATAATAGTATGATGACTATTATCCGTGGTTGAGTGAAATTCTTATATCTTGGCCCAACGCTAGGACAGGATTCCCATTTGATATACTTGAGATGTCGTGATCTATGGATTTGTTCCCTCATTCTGTCCAACTTGATCTTCTCTGAGACCCCTGGTGACAGTCTCTTCAGTCCAATACACAGACAGCAGCAATCCCCAATTGTTTCTCCTTTCTGAATCCCTGCCCAGATCTTTACTCTTTTCCTTAGGAGTCTCCCAATTATTGCACTCAGCAATAATATCCTCGAGAATAATAGAACATATTGAAAGCTGATGATATAATTTTGTTTACTACCTTAACTATATACTGGATGAACACTATAGAAGTATATAACTCTGTTCTAAACTCTGGGTTTTTTCATTATGAGTGAATTTTAGGGAATTTATAGTGGGTATTTAGTTATCTAACCCTCAGTTGACACCTCTTCTATGAAATGGCAGCCATTGCTGTTGAATCACTCATCCTCACCTTGGCAGCAATGGTTTCCCCCATCCTGGCTAGGATTCCATTGTTGGACATCCTTAAGAACTAAATGGAAAGAGTCAGAAAACGTGTTCCTAACATTTTCCTCTTAAATTAAGTGAACCAACCATGTTTGGTTAGCGACCTGCTTAGGTAATGGGACTTATTACCCATTAAGGCAGGTCACACACCAATTGATTGATATGCTAGTTGCAGGTGGCATCACTCGCCTCTCAACTTGCTACTCATTTTACAATCAGTTGGTGATGAAACCTGCCCAATCCCAATCGGTACACCTGATAGTTAATCACTATCAGATGCCCATATTTTGTCAGGCAAATCTTCCCAATGAAATCTTAAGTATTAGTCTGGATCAATCCCCAATATATATGACCAGGAAAATTTCCCAAAATCCCAAACATAAGTTACTACAAAATTTGGGTCAACCAATTATAATTCACCTCGCCTTAGGAATTATCCCCTAGCAATTCCTAGTATTCTAACAAGTTGGGAATATGGGTAAACATCCCTACAGAGTATTAAAAAGTTCTTCTCAATTACCCATTTTTTCAAATAACCTAAGATGTAACCCACTAATGTGCCCTTCATTGTAACTGACTTTGACTTAATCACAAAAATGCTACCTGAACAGATCATGTCTCTCTCACCTCAAGCCTTTCCAAAGCTGCTTGCACATCAAAACCTAAAAACTATATTTGCTACTAACATATTATTACCCCTGCCACCTCTTCTGAGCCAGTAATTGAATCTATTCATTCTTATCCAGTCTCTGAATTATATGTGTATATAAGTCGCTCTTGTACGCTGTTTTGGCATCCCATACTTAAACCTGAATGTTACGATCTCCTGACTAAGAATAAAGCTAGTAATGATCCATTTAGACGATATTACCACATTATAGGGTAATCTATCCTTGAAACAAGGTATGGGTCCTTCATATCTGAGTATACACGTCATAGTGGAACATCATGATCCCCCTATCATGTGTAACACTGGCAAGATATTGCATTAACTTGATCAAACGTGGTTTCAACTGAAATGGGTTACCCAAGGAGGTTCCCTCCTTAATTGAACAATTCTTAATCTATGCCTATTCCAAATCAGAAATAAATGTATGGAATGTTTCCTCCACCTCCATCAAGAATTAGTAGGGCCATGACTTCACTTTTAGTGGATTAATTGTGTATTTGCTAACATCCTGTGAGTAAGATGCAATTATAGTAGATAATGGTGACTTCAAAAATATGCCATATTCATCGCTTGCTTGATTGCAACTACAGCCTAGGACGTGGCGTAGCCATTTGTGTCGCATCTCTTTGCCTATTTGGTGTTCCCCATGGATTGATCAGCGATACTGGGGCTCAGCTCACCTTGAAATTTTGGAAGTCCCTATGTGACATGCTAATTATTAAACCTTGAAGATCATTGGCATATCAACCTCAAACTAATGCTCAAATGGAGCACACAAACCATATTTTAGAGCAATATCATTTTAACTATGCTACTACATCAATGACACATGGAGGATGACCTCCCTCTGGCCCAAAACATTATCTAACGACTCCCTATGCTTATCAATGGTGGTCTTGCCAATCTATACTAATTTGGGGTACAACCTACTTTTACTATCAACCCTAAAAGTGCAGGAATATCCCAGCGGTGGATAACTTTGTCACGCATATTTTATGAGGGTCATCAACTGGTCCAGTACCAATTGACTAAAAGTAGCAAAAATTTGCCAAGCGTTTTTTGGGCAAAAATGTCATAAATCTCCTAACTACATGGTAGGCGTGTCAAAGTCCTGGAACGAACTAATGCTTGTCAGTGCTAATGGTACAGGATTTGACAATTTAAATGCAGCATAAGTTAAACTCTGAACTGCTGTATACTAGATAAGTCAATTTTGAAACTTCTTTTAATAAACTAGGGAGATTTGAACTTATAAAAATAAAAAGGTTTATTAGTTAATTTTTTAGTTATTGTGATGGTTTAAAAGAGAACCATATTATTATGTCACTGCTTAGTATATAAATGATCTGAGGTATAAGTGAATTGCTGATAAATTCAGTATAAGCTATGTGTAAGTCCAGGAGAACGTCTTTGTGTGTCAATCTGGCCCTCTTCCCCTTTCTGAGAAAAAGGTTCTGAAGAGGGTGGCATACCCTCGTCACCCAGGGTGACCTCACCCCACATGGTTGATGAGCGCTGAGTAACAGCTCTTCCTCTTTGGATCCCTCCCCCAGTGCCCACATTCACCTCACCCAAACTTGTACGCCTAATCAGGTAAATTTGTGCCAAAATTGCCAGAGTGAAGTTGATCAGTTTGATAATGAGTGGAAATAAGCCCAATGATCGGAATCACATAGTCAAAAAGGAATGAAGATTGATTCGTTGGGTAAAATTGTTGATGGTTTCAATTTGGCCAGCACCATGATAGTCAAAATTAATGACCTCTTAAAAACTGTTGGGGATGATCCCCAATGTGCAGGTAGCAGTATTGGACACCATTGACAATAGTTTGAAGCTCCCTTCCAGCAAATTGGGTGTTGCAGCTGATGCGAAGCTTTTGACTGAATGAACAGCTAGTGACTGGGCATGGGCGGGTTAAGCATTTTGAACCCATTCCTAACCAATTGGGACCACACCTACGTGGGGTGGCCTTGGGAGATTCCTATTGCTTGTCAGGCCAGACGCCGTTGCACCAACTTCCAGAAACACAGTTTGTCTCAGTTTGGGCGTTTGAGGTTGAACCAACAGTGACTCGGCCTGCTGCCAATTCCTTTGATGTCAGTTCCCAGTTAGCTTATCTGCCCCCATTCCTCAAATATTTCAATGGTTAGGTCAAACTTGAGGGACCCAATCCCGGCTTGTTTACTCATCAATTGACCACTATTTAATCAGTTGCATCAAACTGAGAAAATTGTTGGTCGAATTTCTTCCTTTTTTCATTAAAAACCTTTCCCAAAATTTAGTTTTTTATGTTGAAAAATAAACTGCCCTTTTTGCTGACACTCACACACCTCTTGTGGTTAACGGCCATATTCGTCTGGTATTTTATTATGTGCCTGTACAAGATCCTGGCTCACCAACAGTTATTGGTGAAACTCCTTTCTAGTTTCATATCCGTCATACCAGCAACAGTGCCATTTGCAATCTGGTTTGCCATACAGGTGCTCCAGAACCTAAGCTGACAGGCTGGTCAAATTCTAACTTGCTGTTTGCCTGACATAATTGACCAACCATTATTCCTAACCATTTCTGCCTTTCTTGTTGTTATTGGCGTAGCAATGGCCCCTTCATTGCAGCTGAACCAGGTTGTGAATAAAATTTTACCTGTCCATAATAGCCTAGTTCCACTCAAAATGTCAGATCCACACCCCATAGTTGCCGCAGCTATTGTGCTCATGTCACTAGGATCTGACACTCCAACTTGCAACGAGCTTACTCCCCCTATGAACCTAGAGGTTTCCCCTGACTCCATAACCATCTCTTTGGTATCACTGGATTCATCCACAACTACCAATAAAGAGAACTTTTCTTACTTCTTATTACCCATAAAGATTAGTGTTGGGTCCCATCACGTCTCCTTTGAGACCTTGGTGGATACTGGAGCTGCAGGCAATTTTATGAGTGTTGAACTGGCTCAACAATTGGAACTTGACCTGGATGAAGGCCTTTTGGTGATAGTTGCGTCGTCAGCCTCCAAAACCTCATATCTAGTTTGCTAACCAGTTACATTCTCAATACACCAGTTCAGCTTCTGCGATCATTTCTCAGCAATGCCGAACTTGGTGTTCCCAGTTATCTTAGGAGTTGGATGGTGGCGTCAGCAACATGTTAGGATTCATCTAGAGCCAAATATGTTGTCTTTTGCCAATGATCAAACTGAGGGAAAATTTCCTTTAGTTAATACTCTCAAGAAAGCCCAAGGTCATAGCTCCATAACTTCCCTTGTTTCCCCTTTGGGCCTCCCATCCAATTTTCCTGAAGAATTGATGTGCTACCAGAGTGTTTTTGATTCCGAGAAGGCAGACTGTCTTTCCTTCACACCAAATTTGACTGTGGATTCTGTATGACGGTTCAGTTGGTGAATATCAACTGCCCGCTGTATCCCCACACAGCAGAGGAGGAGGTTGCACTAAACACCTGTTTGACAATATGTTGAAAAAAGGGTAGTTTTTGGAGACATCACCAGTCACATCTCCCATAGTCTTTGCTAAAAAGCCTATGGTTCCCTCCGTCCATGCGTGGATTATGGACATTTAAACAAAGTTGCAGTTCACGATCCCTAACCCTTTACTTTAGAGCAGATGATAAGCCAAGCAATCGCCAAATCTCAGGTATTCTCTAAAATGGATCTTGTCAACTCCTTTAACCAGATTTGGTAATAGAAGGGCAATATTGGTTAACAGCAATAGATGAAGCAAGGCATTTTCAATTATGCTTAATGCCCTTTGGGCTGAATAATGCCCCCACTACATTACAATATATGATTGACAGTGTACTGGGTGACCTCCGGTTTACTTGCGTGGTTGCCTATATCAATGACATTCTGGTTCACTCCCTAACTCCCAAACAACGAGCTATTGACTTGGAAGAAGTCATGGCTGCTTTGCATAAGGCAGGCTTGTTCTTGAAGCCTTCTAAATGCGAGTTCTATAAGGAGGAAGTTACCTTTCTTGGTAATCTCATCCTAAAGGATGGCTATGCAATTCCCCCTAATAAGTTAGATGCTATCTGTATATGGCCTACCTGACAACCCAGAAACAATTATGGAGTTTCTTGGGAACCATTATTTTCCTAAAAAATTTTCCTTGGCTCTTTCCCAGTTGGTAACCCTGCTCCACCCCTCACCAACAAGAACATGCCATTTTGTTGGATGCCCAAATGCCAGTAGGCGTTTGAGTTGATCAAGTAAGTGTTTTACTACCTCCCATCCTGAAACATGCAGATCCTGCTAAGCCATATATCGTTGCATGCAATGCCTCCTCAGTGGCAGTGGGGGCAGTGCTGCTCCAAGAGCATGAGGGCTTGGAACATCTGGTCACCTATTTTTCCCGAAAATTCACATCTATGGAGCAATCCTGGTCCATCTATGATAAAGAGTTTCCAGCTGTAGCATGGACATTGAATCATTGGCAGTACCTGTTACAGGGTTCCCAGCATGAGTTAATTGTTCGAATGGATCACCAAGCTCTCTTGTATTTCTATAAACCTAAAAAATTGGTGCACCAATAAGCCCAAACCTATTGGGACTTGTGCAGTTTCAATTTCAAATACAAATTATTAAAAGGAGCGCTTAAGGTACTTCCTAATTCTCTCAGCTGAGACCCCACCCAATGTCCCACAGATTTAGAAGCAGACCTCATTACCATGATTCCTGCTTCTCACATTTTGTCAATTGTTCCCCCTGTCGTCTCTTCCACAGCCCTTGCTTCCAACGTCCCACTTGTTGCTCAGGTCTTAACTGGCCAAATAACCTGCCCCGAAGGGATGGAGTTATTTGATCAATTTGCCCTTCAAAATCATAAACACTCTCTGTACTCCTTGGTGGAGGGACTCATCTATTTTAGGTCACGAATTTGGGTTCCCCCCTTTTCCAAGCCAAGGTATTTCGTGCGCATCATGACCCTCCCATGATTGGCCATCTGGGCAACAAAAAATGCATCAAATTGATAAAGTGAACCTATAACTGGGCGGTCTTAACTAAGTAAGTTCCAGTTTGGATCACTGATTGCATTACCTGTGCTCGGGCAAAGTCAGACCGCTCAGGAAGGATAGGCCTCCTGCATCCATTACAACATGCGGAGGAACCATGGACAATGGTGTCTGTGGACTTTAATGTCAAGCTCCCCTGTTCTAATGAGTTTACAGCGGTGATGGTGGTGGTTGATGGCTTCACCAAATTTTCCCTTTTTTATTCCCTGTACTTCTGCGATCACATCTGAAGAGACCTCTCAGCTCTTTGTACGCCATATGTTCATGATGTTTGGCCTCCCACAGGAGATCATTAGTGACCGTGGACCCCAATTTACAGCGCAATTTTGGAATGAGCTTTTATCCATCATATAAATCTCTCCCTGTCGTTTCACTGCTTACCATCCCCTTCTGACAGACAAACCGAGCGAGCTAACCAAATTTTGGAACAATATTTACGCTGTTACGCTTCAGCCACCCAGGATACTTGGGCTGAAGACCTCCCTCTCGCCCAATTTGCCTATAACAATGGTACCTACGCCTCAACGGAGTTTTCTCCCTATGAAGCAACGTTAGGTTATAATCCCATTTTTTTAGTCAGTCCCTGTATACGCTCAGAGGTTCCTGCTGCCGCAAATCATGTTGAGCATATCCAGTCTACCCAGTCCTTAGTGTGGGAGCACCTTACAAAGGCTATCGATGATTATAAACGGTTTGCAGATTGCAAACAGCTTCCTGGTCACGATATTGCAGTGGGCTCTCACATTATGTTGGACACTTGCCATCTGCGGATGCTGGTACCTTCCCAGAAGTTTACAAGCAACATATGGGTCCCCACCTGGTGGAGGAAGACTTTGGCAATGGCGCTTTTCAGTTGAAACCGCCAGCTCATTGGAAACAGAACCCCATCTTCCACGTGTATCTGTTGTCCCCATTCAAGGGGATCATCCTTGATGAACCCAAACCAATTGTGATAGAGGATGTGTAAGAAGCCGAGGTGGAAAACATCTTAGCATCTCACAATTCCCAGTGGTCAGTTCAGTATCTCGTGGCCTGGAGAGAATATCTGGATTATGAAAACAGTTGGGTTAAGGCTTGAGATTGTGCTAACTGCATGGAACTGGTCAATGCATTTCATGAATCCCACCCCAACACCCCCTCATCCCCCCAAAAGGTCGCAACAGTAATGGCGATCAAACTATATAAGGCGCACAAAAATGTGGCCCTTGAGTAGTTCTCAGGCTGTGGAGCCCTTCCTTTGGAAAAGGAAAGAGTAAAGTAAGTCCAGGGGAATGTCACCTGTGTGTCAATAGGGCCCTCTTCCCATTTCCAAGTAAAAAGGTTCCAAAGAGGGTGGCTGTACCCCACATCACCCAGGGCAACCTTGCCCATGTGGTAGATGAGCACTGGGTAACAACCTTTCTCTTCGGATCTCTCCCCCCAGTGCCCACATTCACCTCACCCAAACTTGTATGCCTAATCAGGGAAATTTGCGCCAAAATCGCCGAAATGAAGTTCATCAGTCCAAAAATTAGTGGAAATGAGCCCAATGATCAGAATCACATAGTCAAAAAGGAATGAAAATTGATTCATTGGCTGGAATTGCTGAAGGTTTCAATTTGGCCAGCACCATGACCATCAAAATTAATGCCCCTCCCAAAACTGTTGGGGATGATCCCCCATTGTGCAGGTAGCAGGATTGGACACCATTGACAATAGTTTGAAGCTCCCTTCCAGAAAATTGGGTGTTGCAGCTGATGTAATGCTTTTGACCAAATGAACAGCCCAGTGACCAGGCATCGGCAGGTTGGGCATCCTGAACTCATTCCCACCAATTGGGACCAAACCTACGTGGGGTGGCCTTGGGGGATTCCTATTGCTTGTCAGGACAGACGCCGTTGCACTAACTGCCAGAAATACAGTTGAGTCTCAGTTTGGGCGTTTGAGGTTGAACCAACAGTGACTCAGCCTGCTGCCAATTCCTTCAATGTCAGTTCCCAGTGAACTTATCTGCCCCCATTCCCAAATAATTTGATAATTAGGTCAAACTTGAGGGACCTGATCCTGTCTTGTTTTTTATTAATCAACCACTATTTAATTGGTTGCATTGCACTGAGAGTTTTTGTTGGTCTATTTTTCTTTCATTATTTTACATTAAAAACCTTTCCCAAAATTTAGTTGTTTTTATTGAAAAATAAACCGCCCTTTTCACTGAAACTCACACACCCCACAGAGTTAACAGCCATATTTGTCTGGTGTTTTATTATGTGCCTGTATGAGATCCTGGCTCGCCGGCAGTTATTAAAAAACTCCTTTTTAAATCATATCCATCATATCAGCAGCAGTGCCCTTGGCATTCTGGTTTGCCATCCGGGTGCTCTGGCACCTAGGTTGGCAGGCTGATCTAATTCTAACTTGCTGTTTGCCTGACACTATAAGTCTTCAAATTAGGAAGTACAGTTTCAATCTATTGGAGCTCTTGATACTTGCTTCACTCCAATGGAATGGCCAATAAAGGGTCAAAATTAAGTAGGACCAATTTGTTAAGCAAGGATTTTATATAACTGAACCAATCACTGTGGGGATAATTTTTACACATGGTGGGAACCATCCAAGGCTATATAAGGGAGTGGTCTCCGCATAGGTGATTTAACTAAATGGTTAATGAGATTGAAAGGAACCTCAGATGGACTTCCCTGATTCTGCCATGCGGTTGGGGAAATCACACTATCTAAAGTTATGCTATTTGGCCAAGAATCATTAATAAAAGTATTGTCCCAATTCAAGGGTATCACTGTGAATCAGCCAGGGTCTTTTGGACAATTTCGTCCTTAATATGAATGAAGCAATATTATCACAATATTGGACTTGTAATTGTCTATCATTACCCCTTTCAAGAGCTTTAGGTAAGCGTAAGGTCAAAAAAACCAGCCATGGACACGGTTAACAGTAACTCCAGTAGCCAGGGATTTGATAGAGTACTCATTCCTTCACTTTTAAGTGATGACAAAAGGGCCTGATCAGATAGACCCGAGCTTCACATTTTCTGGGAGTGATACTATTAAGGTAGTATAGCACCAAGTCTAACATTTGGAAGGAAAATAGATGGGGTCTGAGCTCGTTAGCGGATTGACCTGCTTTGGTGACAGTTTTTGCTAAATTGTTCATCGCCTCTGATTGCAACTGGATGAAGTGCTGGGCTAACTTCTATATAGCATGCTCAGGATCAGTCTTATAAGAGAAAATCTTTGACCAGTAATGCTGGCACCCCAGGTTCTTGACCATACAACACTTGGAAAGGTGATATTTTAAGGATTAGGTGATAGCTGATATGTTAGGCATGAAGGCACCGGTTAAGTTGAGATCCCAGTGAAAAGAGACTGAAGTGGGCATTTCTTAAAATAAAGAATAGGGTTCATTGGTTTCTTTCCACGGTACCATTGGTCAAGGGTTTATAGGGGGCCAAGAAAAGCTGTTGTATTCACATGGATGTATCGAGGATCTTCACCACTCTGGAGTTAGAATTTTTTCCATTGTCACAGAGTAGGACCTGAGGACAACCATGGCGAGAAAATATTTTGATGAAGGAAGAGTGGCCGTGGCTTTGGCAGTTTGAGCAGGAAGAGCCACAGCCTCAACCCACTTGATAAAGTGGTCTATGCCTACTAAGATGTACCGGTTTCCCCAGTAGTCTGGGGTAGAGGGCCTACCACGTCTAGATTTTTAATGTGAAAGGGTTGTTGAGGCGATGTAAGTTGTTAATGATACCTGATCTTGTAGCTGGATTGCTTCTTGCAGGTCAGGAGGCATCCAGGACCTCAGTTATTGTCTCCATGAAACCCTCCCAGTAGTATCACTCTTTTACCCACTCATAGATTTTCTGTACTATGCTATGCCCTAGAATGGTATGGGACTCCAAGATCATGTGTAATCGCTCTGAAGGTTGTAGATAGGGCAATCATTTCACCCCTACTTTCTTATACAACTTCCCGCCTTCCACCTTGGTGTTGCGGGAGTGTTGAGCTAATGTTTTCTTGATGGGCTCATTCTCATTTTCCTAGGCGTCGGGGGTCATAAGAAGGTCATGCAGCCTCTCAGCTTCACTATTGTCCAGGTGAAGGATAAGCAACTGAATAAAACTATCAACGTTAACATGGCGGGTTCTAGCTTAGTTTTCAATCTACATACCGTATTGTTAAAGCTTTAAAGCCCAGAGAGCCAACCGCCCATTGGGATCCTTCATATTTTGTAACCACATCAATGAGGCGTTGTAATTGACCACAGTAAAAGAAAGCCATATAAGAAAGGGCGGTAATATTTTACAGCCAGCAGGACCGCCAAGCATTCCTTCTCAGTGATGCTATAATTACGTTCAGCCTTGTATAACGTCTTGCTGGAATAGAAGACAGGGTGATCCACGCTATTAGCATCCAATTGAGCTATAATTGCCCCAACAGCATAGTCAGAGGCATCAGTAAACAATAGGTAAGTTTACCATAATTAGGGTGGCGCAGGATTGGACGCTTCTGCAACAACTGCTTTAGTGTCTTAAAGGCAGCCTGTTGTTCAATCCCAATGAAAAGGGATATTATTAGCCAATATCTGGACAAGAGGCTCACTTAGTTGGGCAAAATTTGGGATAAATTGGTGGTAATACCCCATCATACCCAAGAATACTTGGATATCGCGCAAGTTTTTGAGAGCAGGCATTTTTAGTAAAGCCTCAACCTTGCCTTGGAGGGTTGAATCCCGTCCTGTGAAATGGCGTGTCCAAGGAAACCTAATTTCTTATGGAAAAATGTGCACTTGGAGGGCTTTAACTTGATGTTGGCCTCACGTAGGCGCAGAAACCCTGCCTTCAGGTGAGCAAGATGTTCGTTGAAGGTTTATGAAAACACCTTGATGTCATCAAGATAAACGATGAAGCAACTTAACTTCAAATCCTGCAAGATATGGTCCATGGCTTGCTGGAAAGATGTGGGGGCGTTGCATAACCCTTGAGGTAGTCGGGTAGGCTGGAAGAGGCCCTCACTGCAAATAAGAACTCATTTCTCCTGATCTTGGAGATAGTGGTCTATTTTCTAATAACTGCTAGCCAAAGCCATGGCGGAAAAGAAGTTAGAGCTGGAGAGCTGGGCTAAGGCGTTGCCAACGCGATAAATAGGATAACTATTCTTCTTGGAGAGGTTATTCAGTTTATGGTAGTCCATAACTACTCAATGACCTCTGTTTTCTTTATTTATCAATAGAAGTGAGATGACCAAGGGCTCTGGGATGGCACCTTCAACCCAGCTTACAACAACTGTTTTAGCTCCATCCGCATCTGCAACTCCTCAACTTATGATTTATGTCAGGGTTTAGATTAGATAAGACAAGCATCCCCAATGTCAATGGCATACGTCCAACCCTTCATGTGCCCATAATCTATTTCATAGGTAGAGAAGATGTCACTATAGGATTCTGGTAAGATGTGACCTTGTCAAGCTCAGCGGGGGCTATTTCTATCAGAAATATGAACAGTAGGAAGAGTTTATAGCGATTGGTCTGCAGGTAATCCCATATCAGCCATAGATCCGATACAATGAACTTGTTTAATGTCCTCAATAGGGACCAGCAGGCCTCTACCAATATCCTGATGATTCTTGACGACTATGTCTTTCTTGGTGATATTCCAAACAGGAGTTTGATTGGTAGCTAATAAGTTGGATCTAGCACACCTGGCAAGACTCTAGGCTCAAGAGGGTTAACTCTAGCAATGCTGATTAAGTGTAATAGACAGTTGTGGGGGATTTGAATGGTAATATTCATGTCAACTACCCGTTGTTCACCCTCCTGATTACTAGCTCTTCAGACGCATAAAAAGGGATGCCCTCTAGAGCATCCACTGATAGGGCAACATTTTTGTACTTTGTCCCACTGTAAGTAGTGCAGGGATAAGGCAGAGGAAGGGTATTTTACTGTGCAAGCGTATTCATATTTGTTAAGCTCATTTTTGGTCAGAATCATAGGTATCTTGTAATTAAGCAGGGAGAAATAACCCTTTTTAAGTTAATGATCCCTTTTTTTTTAGTACTAGATGGTCCCAACCCAAGGGGGGATTCATCGATGTTTATTGAATTACGCCTGGGCTCCTAAGAGCCTGAGGCGAGGGAAGGAAGGAGGAGGCATCGAGAAAGAAAGGGGGTTTGCGCGCCAGAGCCGTGCTGCAGTGACAACTGAGCGGGGGAGGGTTGGCGACATAGTGCAGACCTTCAGGGCCATCTCAAAGTGTACCTGAAAGTGGGTGATCATGTGTGGAAGGGTCCACACCTGCTGGTCAAAGGCAGCACGAAGGAAGGAGTTATGGATGGTCCAGATGGCTGTGGCATAGGCGAGGACACGGAGGGGTCGGTGGCAACCAGGCAATGTCTGCTCAAACATGAGGTCTTGCACAGGGTGTCCAGACCAGGGCTGAGCATGGAGGAGCGCGCGGGCCTTTGGCCAAAATGTGGCGACACCTGGACAGGTGAAAAAACGATGGAGGTGGGAGTCAATAGGCTCCACACAGCGTGGGCATCAATGGTGCTGGAAGGTAGGGCCAGTCCGGTCCCCTGTCCTGTATGAACAGTGGAGCACCCTCCATAAGGTGTTGGACACCTTTGCTGACAGGATGGGGTGATAGACGTCCTTCCACAATTCCTTAAGGTCAAATCTCACGGAGGGAGGGAGGAGCTCAAGGAGTCTTGGGCGGATGGGAGGACGATCTTGGGGGTTGAGGCGAGTTGTGACAACTTGTCCATTGTGCACAATTGCATGGCGACGTGGGCTGAGGCCAGGGCCTTCCCTTCTGTATGGGAAGGCATGGTGGATCCGCGCGCCTACTCGTTTCAGGGCAAGGAGAGCCTGGTTCCAGTAGGGGGATGAGGATGGTTTTAGGCGATGGCCTGGGTGGTTTGTGAGCCACTCCCCTAGTGAGGTCATAGATGCTCTAGGAAGACCCAGAGCTGCTGACACTGACTGGCGGAGGGCGGGCGCCCATTGGGGCATGGGGGTCGCGTCCCAGCAGACAATCGGCCATAGGAACTTCAGGAAGATTGTGGTGGCGTGGGATCGCGTGTCCAGAAGCCCTAGGCCCCCTTCATTGCAGGGTCGGGCAATGGTTGAGAGGGCTATTGGTGGATGGTTTGAGCCCCAGATCCAACAGCGGAGGAGTACATTGAGCCGCGTATAAAAGGCATCTGTGAATGGGCAGACGTGCGCTAGGAACCAGACTTTGGAGAGGAGGAACACATTGGCCATCAGAGCTCGACCCTGGGGGGTGATGTGCCGCCGGTTCCAGCTGGCAATCCTGGAGTTAACTGCTGCAAGGAGAAAGTCCTCATTGTCTTTTAGCGCAACTCCTTGTTGTTTGGTGAGAACGCCCAGGTGACGGAAGGTACCGCGCTCAGGTTCAATACCAAATGGTGGGGGGAAGGTGGGGGAGCCGACCTGTACAACTGTTGTCTTGGAGGTGTTGACCATGGCGTTGGACGCCTTGGTGTACCTCTCAATGGTCACAGCAGCGAGGGCAACATCCCCAGGGCAGCCAAATGCAATGGCAGTGTCATCTGCAAATGCCATGGTGCGTGAGGGGGCTTTACCTGGGACCAGAATCCCTGTTAGCTTGTCCTGTAAGGAGGCCAAGAGGGGGTCAAGGGTGATGTTAAAAAGGATAGGGCTCAGGGGGTCCCCTTGCCGGAGACCTTGTCCAACTGGTACTGCCATTGTAAAACCCATTGGCGCCAGGACTCTGGTGTGGAGCTGGTCATAGAGCGCTGATATCCAGCGCCTAGCTGCGGGTGGGAGATGGAAGCGGGCCAGGGAAGCATCAATATACTTCCAGGCTACCCGATCATATGCTTTCTCCATATCCAGAAGAGCCACAAAGCCATTCACCTTACGAGAGTTAGCAGTCAAAGTCACGTGAAGGTCATTATAGTTGTCCCATAACGACCTCCCCGGAATAAAACCGTACTGGGATGGGGAGAGGCGAGGTGACACCCATTTGGTGATGCGGTTGGCCAGAAGCTTCGTGAAGAGCTTGTGGTCTGTGTTGATCAACGCTATGGGGCGCCAGTTCGCCAGGTTCTCACGGTCTGACTTCTTGTGAATGAGGGTCGTGATTGAGCCTCTGGAGTCGGGGAGGACCTCGTGCG
>JAKSZP010013897.1:0-33654 GCA_022478985.1 Massospora cicadina | reverse complement strand
GGGGCCCCCCCCCTTTTTGGGTTCGGGGGTCCTAAGGTGAAATAAATTTGTTGAATGGGGATCTGCTGAAATTATTTTTATTAAATCATGGATAAATCTTTTTTAATAATGATTTCCCATCCATCATTCAGTCAAAGAGATGCGAGTTTGCCAAGCCTAAATTGGATAAAATTCATATTACCTAAATCAGAAATCCCAAGCTAAACAAATGTAAGCCTCAACGCTTTAAATACTCACCCAATTTATTATGGGGGATACCCCCTTTTCCCCCTCAGGGTAACAAACCTCTTAAAAATTAAACATCTTTAATTTTTGTATATTTTTGTTTTTTTCTAAAGTGGTGAGTAGATTCCTTAACTCATATTGTTGGATTTGTGGTAAAAGGCACCAGCGAGCCAAACCCAAACAAAAAAACCCAACATGGGTAATTTGAGGAGGATGTAATGCAAAAAGATTTGAAAGTACTTAAAATACAAAAAAAGAGAAATGTGATGTCGTTCTCCTTGAAGGATTTAGAGTTTTTTGAAAAAATAAAAAACAAATAAAATTTAAAAAAACAGTTAAAGGGGGAACCTTTCTCATGGGATATTGCAACATATCTTATGACTTTTCAGGACTTCAAAATAAAATTTGCTCAAGTTACAGTGTGATAAAAGAAAATTGCATAGTTGCTGAAAAAGTGTAGGTTTAAAGGTATGATGTAGCTTATTGGTTGGTCATCCTTAAGCAACTCATATGTCAGACAATTACAAGTCTGATTCATCAAAAGAGTGGTTTGGAGGTAAAATGATGAAAAAGATCATCCAAAATACCCTGATTGATTCCTGGTGGAACCCCTCTAATCAGGGTAACACTTTTACTAGTACTTTAGTCAAATACCACAAGTTCAGGTAGTCAAATTGCACCAACTATGCAGCGAAATCAGGGGAGTCCATTGAAGGCTTCTCAGGCCACTTCTAATTTAGTACAACCTACACTGTGGAGACTGGCCCCTTTTATAGTGTCAGAGGGGGTCCAGCAAGGTGCAAAATTTTCCCACCCACTGATTGGATAAAATATATCAAAACCTTATTGCTCAGATTTATCCTACCTGCCCTACATTGGCCATCCTATCAAAGTGAAGTGAGTTTCCCAAGCTCTTATAGGTTACTCCCAATATTCTAATTTGGAAATTACTAAGCAAATCCAAACTTTGAGCTTTGACAATTAAATACTAAGCATCAATACATTAAGATGGTTTGTTTTTGTTCCCCCTCACCACATATTATAAAAAACACATAAAAATCCAGCTTTTTAGTTTATTAGAGCTTTTTTATTTTTATTATAAGTGGTCTGAAAAAAACCCCTGAAGGAATTATTCTGGCAGTAGAGAGTACTGCTTTGCCTGCAGTAATATTTTTGTAATTTAGGTGCAAAACACACCAGCAAGCACAAAAATACCCTAAAATCCAACACAACACATTTTTAGAAAAATCTAAAATGCTTTGCGCTTTTGCTTTTGATATAAGAATCTTAAAACTAAGTAAAATTTAAAACACTTGTTTTTGGGAAATAGGAAACTTAAAATAAACCTTCAGATAGCCTGATATAAAATCAAGGTTTTTAGAGATGTAGTACTATATAAAAATTTATTTATTTGCAAATTGGGGAACTTAGTAATTATGAAAAAAGAAGAAAGAACTCATCAGGAGTAGTTTTGTCATTTAGTAGTTAAAATTAAGAAATTTCTTACATAAAAAACTGAGTTTTTAACCAACTAAAAAAAGGAGAAGGTTCTCAATTTGACCTGTATGTATGTTTATTATGTTTTTCTGTACATAACTCTGAAACTACTTGACCAATTTGGATGATCTTTTTTTCAAAAAAAGGATTTAACTTAGGTCCCAATTATGCTTTTATAAGTATTGGTCCAGTATCTGACCATTAATTTAGTAAGTATATTAAAATGGACAGGAAATGATGGATTATAATTGTGAAAATGTTCATTGCTGGATAAAATTTAATTCTGGCATTGATAAGCATTAGCTTTGAAGCAACTTTTGAAATAATATATGTCCTATGGTTGTGGGTATGTTAAAATTCTAGGCAAATATGAGATCATATCATAATAAGCTTAAATCAGTATAGTTGGCTATCATTTTTTTGCATAAATTGACCAATAGAATCACCTAAAATTGATAAAATGAATTATTGTAGATGGCAATCAGTAAATTTAGCATATATTGACCAATAAAATCAGCTGAATTTTATAAATTGGATTAACAGTATAGTTGTTTATAAGATACAATAAATAATATACACAATAATTTTTATTTCTGTATAGAAATAGGGAGGTTCTTTAATGAATATAGAGATAATGATATTACACTTTTCTTTTACCACTCAAAGTCACTTTTGAGAGATTTTAAATTTAAGTTTTATATATCCACAGCCATCTGCCCAAACCTATTCTTTGATGTCCTTGGCTCCGCCGCATGCCACCCCAGTGTGGGGCAGCAGTGCACCCCCACCTAGCATTTTCCACCCCACGGGCAAGCGCGTTTGGACAGGCTCAAACAGCCCACCCACTGCTTCCAACCGTTTTGTTCCCCCACGGGACTTAGCGCTCCACCTGGCGCGCGTCCACCCTTCTCGCCCCATCCTCTCACCCTCCCTCACTCTGCCATTTGCTATTGCCTCAGAGTGGACTATGGGCGTTTGTTCCCATATGCTGATAAGGCAATTATTGAGCTAGCCACTGCAGCCTTTACGCCAGCTGGCTCTATAGACTTCCACCCTTTTAAGGGCTACTTTGACGTTGGGTTCCAATCTGAGGAGGATGCTGAAGTGGCAGCACAAACTCCTCTAATTTATAAAAAAACCCATTCTCACAACCCATACTCGCCTCCTTCAGACACCACGCTGGTGGTATCCTTTGCAAATCTCCCATCACACCTTCCACCCCAGGTTTTGTATGACCAGTTGGTCGCGGGGCTCATGGCTTATGACACTCAGCCCAACTTCATCTTTGCCATTCCATCTGGTGTGGAGCGCCTTGCTGCTCCTCATGCAACAGCCACCATCATACCACACCACCCTACCATAGCCCAACAAATCCCACCCCGCGCTAGTGTGGCTGCAGTGCCTGATCATTTCTTTTGGGCTTGGGTCAATAATGGTAGGCAGATTTGTTCCCTCTGCTTTGGCCTTGACCATGCAAAAAAAGTGTGCCCTCAGGCAAAGTCCGCTGCTGCGGCTTCTGAGCCTCCTTCTGGAGGTTCAGTATGGGGCGCTTTGCTGCCCCCTCCCACCCTCCAATATCATTCAGTGGGCCCATATGGAAAATCAGCCCCCCATAAAAACCTCCAGCCTTACTCTCCCACCTAAATCTAACCCAGCCAATCAGAGCAATGCTTGGACCACCATTGGCACCCAAGCAGCTGCCCATTTGCCCAATCCCACCCACCCAAATTTGAACGCCACTATTCCAGTGAACCAAAATCCATGGGATCTATTGGCTGAGACTGACAAATCAGGTAATGTCCTCATTAGTAAGCATACAGGTCAACCTCTCTGCTAAGGCGATTATGGTCAGGCAGAATTTTTTTCCCAACTTTGATGAAACCCCTACTCCTCGCCATTTTGCTCCTCTGCCCAATACAGCCCCCTTCCAAAGTGACCACCAGCTCGCCTTAGCTGTGGTGGCCTCTCCTCAGTGCCCAAAACTACGCAATGTGGTGGCCCAGTCAGTGGCTCAGCTCCAGCATGGCCTGCCCACCCTCTTCTTCCCCCAACTTCCCTGAATCTCCCTGCAGTGACATCTCAAAACTATTCGATGATGCTGAAGTTGCTGTTATGAATATCACAATGCTTGCTTCATTCAACCCCTCAGCCAAAATCACCCGCCACAGTATTTCCCTTTTTCACCCAACTTCCTGAAGCCCGCAAAGAAGCTGAAGTTCTCCTCGCAGCTTTTGTTGAAACACTTTCCCATCATTATCTTGATGAGGAAGTGGAAAACTCCTACTACGCTGACCTCCACCCCCACTATGCGGATGCCCCAACGCCCTGGCTCTCTGCTCTAATCCAGTACTGTAACCAACATCCCTTGATTGAGGTGGGTCTTTCTGAAAACCAACCCTCTGACCCCTCCTCACCCTCTGCCATGGTGGGCTAGCAGTTTCTGCTTCCCATCTGGTTAGTAGTTTTGTTTTGTCATTTTGAGTGTTGTGATTTGGTACTGTCCATCCCCTGGTCAGCATACCTTGAATAAATTGATAGAGATAGTGATATTTTAAAATAAACTTTGGTAACTGAAGCACTTTTAAATATGCATAAAATTTTTTGAGAGAAAAGAACTGACTTCAAAAAAGCTCTAAAAATATAAAATAATTGAGAAATTATGAACCACCTGGTTGGTTGTGATCTTATTTGTTTATGTTTTGCTTGCTCTTTTTGGGCGGCCAGTTCATTCTGTTCAGGTAGGTCTGTTCATTTGTATTTTTTTGCTCTTCGAGCTTTGGTAATGTCCATCCCCTGGTTGGCATACCTCAAATAAATTTGAGAAATTATGAATACTAAGTAAAACCATTTTTTGAAGTCAGCACCATATTTTTAAATGACTTATTTCAGGAATTTATAATATATACTCAGCACTGTATATTCTAAGTTGCTTATAGTTTACACTTGGACTTAATCCAATATAAGCTCTAATTTATATTTTTGAGCAAACTTCTATAAGTCAGCTTGGAACGCAACGCCAACTTCAAAAGGGGCTTTATTAAATAAAAGAAATTTTTCAACTATTTTATACTTTTTATAGCTTTTTTAAAAAGGGTTCTTTATTCCAAAAAAATAAATTAAAGATAATAAACAATTTGAAGATATGATTAGGCAAAATCTAGTATATTTTTATAATAAATTAAACCATTGCTATAGGAAAAGAGTTCCATGTACCCCTGACTTTTTAACCAACTTCAAAAAGGAGAAAGTTTACAATTTAACCTTTATGTGTGTTTTTTTTTTTTTTTCTGTTTGCGCATAATTCTGAAACTACTTGCCCAATTTGGATGATCTTCTTTTTCAAAAAAAAGGATTTTAACTTAGGTCCCATAACACTATTGTAAGTATTGGTTCAGTATCTGACCATTAATTTATTAAGTATATTAAATTGGACTGGAAGCAATGGATTTCAATTGTGGGGGTTTTCATTGCTAGATAAACTTAATTCTGACATTGTTGAAGCAAAAGCTTCAAAGAAACTTTTGACATGATTATATGTTCTATAGCTGGAGAAATGTTCAAAATCCAGAAATGTATGAGATCAAAGCACTATGAGCTTAAATTATTATTGATGGCTATCATTTTTGCATAATTTGACCAATAAAAGCAACTAAATTTGATAAAATGAATTATCATAGATGGCAATCAGTAAATTTAGCATAGATTAAGCAATAAAATCAACTAAATTTTATAAAATAAATTATTGTAGATGGCAATAAGTAAATTTAACATAAGTTGACCAAAAAATCAACTGTATTTAATAAAAAGAATCAATAGTATAGTTGTTTATGAGATACTATATATAGAATATATATAATGATTTTTATTTCTATATAGAAATAGTGAGACTTCAAAAATTATATATAGAGATAGTGGGTTTTTAAAATAAAATTGGAGAAAAAGAAGCACTTTTAAAAATACACTAATTTTTGAGAGAAAAAGTACTGGCTTTAATTTTTTTAGGAAAAAAAGAACTGAGTTCAAAAAAAGTTGGGTGAAAAGACTGAGTATAAATTTTTTGGGGGAAAAAGAACTGCATTAAAAAAATTAAACCTGGTAGTCATGGGACTACCGGTAGACATGGAATCATGGGCAGACTTGTGGTTTGGGAAGGAATGAAGGGTTGGTTAAAAATGTTGTCGAAGCACAAGTTATTAATGTTCTCATCGTCTGTTTTCTTGCTAGCTAGCCGTACGCTCGATCTGAGTCGCTTTGGGGGCACGCCGGATGACCCAGGTATCGGAGATGCGGGCCGCTTGGGCGCTGACAGGGTTTCGTCAATCTTCAAATGGTTGTCATTGTCTAAGTTCCCGGCCGATTTCTTTGATTTTAGTCTCAAACGATAGGCCTGTTGACGCTCTGCATAGGATTTGCCGGTTTTCGGTTTGAAATTTTTGGTTCGAATTTTATCGCGATTTTTAGGTCAAGGCATTTCAAATTTTTGAGTTCAAATGTTATTTTTTTTTCTGTGAGTGCTTCTGGTACTCGGAATTGGTGTCATTGGAGAGATTTAGTTCTGAGGATCACAACGCACTTTGTATTTTCGCGATTGGACTTGTAGTTCCCGAGATATTTAAGTTTTAGTGGAGCACTTTAGAAATTTTCAGCGCAAAAACACCCTCACGCAGACAAAGCCTAGAGGCGACTAAAGTCAGTTGTCAAAATTCTCAGTACTATTAGTGGAAGAGGGCCGAGTGACTCTATCACCTGACACCTGGTTTGCTGGGATTGATTGAGCGGTTTGTGAGATAGTGGTATGCTGAAAGTACATTAAAACATAACGGTCGATTTTCGCGAAACGTGCGGGTAAGACATTACATTCTTATGGATTCCATGTCAAAATTGGGGAAAAAAGAACCTCCTATAAAAAACTTTAAATGTATAAATCAATCAAGAAATTATGAATACCTAATAAAACCCTTTTTGATGTTGGTGCTGTATTCTACCCTGACTTATAGAATTTTGCTCACAAATATAAATTAGAGCTTATATTGGATTAGGTCCAAGTGTAAACTATAAGCAACTTAGAATATACAGCGCTGAGTATATATATATATTAAATGGCTATTTTAAGGCATTTTTAAAGTATGGCATCAACTTCAAAAAGGGTTTATTGAGTATCCATAATTACTCAATTATTTTATATTTTTTGAGCTTTTTAAGGAGGTTCTTTTCCCCATTTTTTTATTTTGTGCTAAGCCTTAAACTGCATAATACAGATAAACCTTAAGATATTTAATTAATATAGTAATATAGTAGTAAGTAAATAAATGGTTTATAAGTTAAGGGTGAATGCAATGATAAGTTCACATAGCGCTCAACATGGTAAACTATAATTAGCACATGATCTTAACTTGGCAATAAAGCTTAGAGAGTAGTGGAGGAAGCGATTATTATACAGGGTTATAAAATTGTACACCAGACTTTAGATGCCAGGCAGGCTCTTATCTAACTGGTTTGGAATCTAGTATTTATAATATGATAATCTTGCTTTGTGAAAAAGGATATAAATACTCAAATGTGATAATAAAGTCATCATTAACCGACTTTGAAAAAGTAGGTTCTCTATTCAACCTGTATATGCTTTTTGTAACCGTTCAAATGAGAAGTTCTGAACTCAATATAGTCTTAGAAGCATACAGCATTACAAACTTCTGCTTTACTATATTATAATGACATCATGCACAAGTATTTTTTAGGATATGCACTTATATAACTTCTTCAGTGCATATGACATATTGGTTAATTGCCCTTTTATTAAAAATCATACATCAACTTAGCATATGTCCATCTATTTAAAGCTGTCTGTCAGATAACGCTGTTAGAACGCTTATCACTGGTATAATGCTAGAGCTACCTTCAAAGTGCATCATCTCAAGATGCTTACGATAAGTAATTTTAAAGTAATAAAAATAAAATTAGTGCAGAAAATACGATTCGAAAGCTATTATAAGTGATGCAACTGCTGATAATAATCATAGAAGATAGTTGATAGCAAAGGAATAAAGATTAGTCCGCTTTCAACTTCAAAAGGCCCAAATTCCGGTGGACATAAATCTTGAGTTGATGAACCAGCGTATAAACCATATAGGATAATGATATCACTGAAATAAAGATTACCAGATAGATATCAATGTTATCAGTCTTGATGAATGGCATGAGGTTGTCAACTGGGATTAGATGGGCCAATTCGCATGGGGAAAGGTTATGATGAGGATGGTAAGGTTGAAGAGGTCGGCATGACTTTGCTAAATAAGCGTGCTCTTCAACCATACTGGCAGCATGAGTTAGTCTCTTCGCCCCATAAATGGCCACGATCTGCATCATTTGTAGGGATAGATTGGGGGTATGAAGGAGTTGGTCAATCTTTTCTTTGAGGAAGTTAGGAGTAAGAGAGTGTCTAGATAAGTAGATTCCTACCCCTTTTGCTTGTAGTTTTGCCAAATTCTTGGGCTGATCATGGATGTAGGACATTCCCAGGATAGGCTTGGCGTAGTAGAGGGCTTCGTTGATACTTGACATCCCTCCGTGGCTGAGGAAGGCGCGAACATTGGGGTGGGCTAAAATTTGCTGTTGAGGTGCCCATGGCATGACAATGATTTTTGGATTTTCTTTGAAGCTTACCGTTTGGTTGTGTAAATTTATAGTTTTTGGGATTTGGTCAACGTTTGTTTTGCCTAAAGCCCAGATAGCACCTTTGATGACTCTATTCTCTATGGCTAAAAGAATTGCTGTTGAGATGAGATTGATGTCAGCAATGTTGAGGGGAAAAATTGAACCAAAAGCAATATATAGACATGGTTCACAGGAGTTGAGGAAGTTCTGGACATAGTTGTCAAAGTATCTGCTCTTTTCCAGAATAGGGCCAATTAATCGCATGGTGGGATGGAGTGGGTGGGCTGGCTCCATTCCCATAAAGGTATTCGCTAGAGATAGTCCATAGTCCATTTCATCCACTAGACTCAAAGTAGTTGGCATTCCATACTCAAGTCGCTTTTTATTTATAGCTTTCTTCAACAAGTCGGTATCCCGCTTCACTTTGTAAGCCTTAATTTGGTCCCTTAGCCTGTCCACGAAGGACATGGTGGAAGTGGTAATTGGGCCTGGATTCATGTTTGCTGTGAAGTAGCTTGGCTTTCTTTGATCCAAAATTGACATTGGCTGGTACCCAACGACGAGAGGTTTTCCCTTTACCTTTGCCAAATCCATACACGCAAATGCCAAATGGTCACACATGACAATGTCTACACTTTGCATCAGCTTTGCTAAACTTTTAACTTCTTCATCGTATCTTTCAGCCAAGAAGTTAGCTGATGCTTGCAATGAATTACGCCTAATTTCATCGATATCACCCACTTGGACTGTAGCCGAAACCGTTTTCTTAATACCTCGCTCACTCTCTGTGCTCTTTCCGAGGGACACCAGCGTCAAATTGTAATTCGCTGCAAACTTGAGAAACCCATCCATTGCTGCAAAGGTGACGGAATGGCCTCGCTTCACCAGCTCCTCAGAGATGGCCAAAGTCGCCACCATATGGGATCGCGTTGCCGCTGAGCTATGCACCAGCACTTTAAGCTTCTCATCAATCATCAACTCTTGCGCCTGGTGTCGTGAGGGCTCAGGAATCCTAGGTTGAACATGCCCTGAGGTTCGAGTGACACCTCGGATCTCAGAATTATCACTCATATTGGTTGTTGGTGGCAGGTGTTTGGAATGGGGCATTTGGCTCAAAATATCTGAGCGAGCAGGGCAGGGATAAATCCTGAGAAATAACAAGAAAAAGTAGGTGTAGAGTATTTACGATGCTTTATTGAAAATAGTAAGCTGGCTTTTATACCTGATAATTTGAAAATTTTAAATGGGAAAGGGAATTTTGGGGTCTCAAAGGAAAAGTAGACAAAATGAATAAATGGGTAAAGAGTTAAGACAAGGGAGGAACATCCACCGATGGATTGACAATCTTGATGGTTTCACAATGCCGGCTCTCGTCTAAATTAATTCTTTATTTCAATCCCAACGCTTCAAAGTCATACTTAATATGAAAGCTTAATTGCCGATCTGCTGTCCAAGCGTCCACAGTTTGGAATAGGTCACCACGATCAATGATGGCCTTAGTTAAAATAGGAAATCTGACCTTCTATTCGGATTTGAATTTTAAATTTACCGTATCGATGACGAATGATTGGCTTAGGATAGATCAACTAAGCTTTTATTAAACTAAACCATTTCTGAATCGGGTAAGGGGTGTTAAAGTCAATTACTAAACTCAGCTATAAACGTGATGATTAATGCGAAGGTTAAACTTTCATCTTCAGTCTCATCGGCTTGACTCAAGCTCGAAATCTTCCAAAGGTTGGGTAATTAGTTTATCAGAAACAAATTACTCTGGTGACCTTATTTGGGCGAAGGTTATTTAAACAGTTCAAGGAAAAGTCTATATGAATTAAAATAAGTGGAAATGTCAATTGATTATGGTGTTGGTTATATTATCTGAAGCCCACTCAGCTCCCATATTTTGAAAAATTACATGAAGAGAAGGTTGATATATCAGTATAACGTAGCAGCACCTAATTCTAGCCAGTAAAAATTCTTTAACTACAAATAAGCTTATTTACTACATAAATCGACTCTCTATTATATATGAAACCATATAAACCGCCTATAATATATATAGAGATTTAAGCTTAGGTATACTATACATAAGAGGATGATAATATAATGATGTAAACTATAACCAAGGGGACTAATCATTAATAAACAGTGCATAGTTTGATTAAGTTGCCCATAGATAAAATAAAATACCAATATGACCTATTTACACTTTCGTCGCCATATCACCCAATTATGGGTGAGGGGCGACGAACATGCTAACGAACAATTCGTAGGTTTAGCATCGCTAGTAGCAATTTCAAATGTGACGTCTTAAGTGATATTGAAGGGTAAAAAACCACCCAAAACCACCATCGGAGCATCGAAGGTATACGTAAGAAAAAGGCGCGCAAAACGAATTTCCTAGCTGTATAGGTAGAGGATACAAAATAAAAATATTCAAATTATTCAAACTATACTAAATTTTTTTAATAATTTATAAACATGATAAAATAACATTTTGTATTAGTTTATTATAGTATAGTATTCGTTAAAACAATCCAAATATATTTGTGATTTTGGACAATTGGTTATATTTTATAATATTTTCCTCGCTTCCTGGCATTCAACAATTTGTCGATAGTCATATTTGGCCCCCGTGAGAAACTCAACTGAATCACGCCGGGCGACGAACGTGTTAACCATGCAAGCTCACCCTTTGTAGTGTTAGTAGCTAAACCTAGAATTCAAGGGGTTGGAAGGCGAGTCAGCAGGGCGTACGGCTACCAACCTGAAGGTTGTGGGTTCAATTCCCACCCTTCGCACATCGATTGGGGTGCCAGCCACAGGAAGCTATTGGCGGTTAGTAGGTCTAATAACACGAAAACCTTACCCATGACGTAAACAGAAAAATTTGAGTCCCAATCTGGAGGTGGAAAAACTTTCTTTGATGGAGTTGACCCTGTTCAGGTTTCATGTCATTTCTTTTTTTTGTTTCTTTCTTTTGGTAATGCCTGTCCCCTGATCAGCTTGCCTCGGTTAAATAAAATAAAAGCTTTATAGATTCATTAGTAACTGGAGCTAAGTTATTCTAGCCAGAGCAAAAGTAAGGCAGCTATACGATAATAAAGGCAAAATTTGGTTGTCGCTTATTAAAGTCTGTGCTTCATAATTGAAGCAAGAAGCAAAGTCAGCTAGAGATTCTCCTTAAGGGAACTAAATGTACATAAACGATATTTAATGTCTAGCTAGGGTCTGTTCACAGCCATATCTCTTATATAAGCGCAGTTTTGACCTCATTACATGTAGTGCATTGTCAAGCTGGGGTATCATTACTTCCTGAGCGATTTGTCTTAGACAAGAGGGTAAGTGTTTAGTATTCTGTCTATTTAAATCTCCCTCCATAGAAATTTCATATATGTAGAGAAAGAAATCAAAACTCCTCACATTTGATGTGAATTGTACTTGGCTAAACTTTACCCACAATTGTACCAACCAAAGGTATGATATGTATACTTATAATAAAAGGTATAAGGTATATGTGAGGTTAGATTTAGATAAAGGCTGGGCAACTTTGACTGAGTCAATGTTTTGTTACATGCAATTATTATTGTTTAATAAAGTATGAACTTGAGCCATTATAAATTCAGGTGAGGCTTTTATGGAGTAATATTTGTTTAAATGCCTCAAGCTCAGTTTGTTAAGAAGTAGTGATAGTTTGATTCTCTTAATGTTCATTTTATAAGCTTTCAATTCATGTTTCATTACTATTCAAGCTTGAAATTATCAAGTCATAAAGTTAATATGCATTATCCAATCTTTACTTTTAGAGCATCTATTATAAGGGTCAAATTGACTAGCTTTTTTGTCACAACATAGAAATATCCTCAACGATGATAACTAGATCCTGATTCAATATAGATTGTTTCCCATAAAGAAATTATTTTCAGCTGGATAGTTAAGATTCATTGTGGGTTCAGTAGGCCTAGGAGGTCCAATAGGTCCAAAAGGCCCTAGGGGTCTTATGGAACCAGCTGTTTTGGTAGAGTTAACTAGTCAGGAAGGCCCTTATGTGACAGATAATTTGGCCAACATTGTGATTCCACTAGACACTTCAGGGCCAGGGGGCAGGAGGACCTATACTGTAATAGAAACTTTGATAATTTCTTTGAATGGTTAAATTAAGAAGAGGCTTGATCCCTATTGTGGGATCCAGCAAGAGTTTTGGCTCACAGGTGCTGAATGCAGCTGGATATCTAAAAAATATTTAAAAACTTAAAAGATTACTCTTTTAACAAAAGTAAAAAGTGAACTTTTTTAAGTTTTTTTATTTGGGGGCGTGGGTCAGCTTAAAAAAGTGACTACTTTAATACTAAAGTTCAGTATAAAAACTATTATAAGTATCTAGAGTGGAAGGGTTTCAGTGTAGCATTTGGAATGGCTTAGGCGCATTCCAAATTAGGAAGGGTGGTATGCTATATTATCAGATCTCAGGAAATCTGAGTAACTTTTTGGTGGATGACAGATGGAATGGGGTTTTGGGGCAGAATGTACCCATGAGGTAATGTTTTGATGTATTTCAACCAATTACTTCTTGATAAAAAACTTTCACCCTGGGGGACTGTCAGGAGGACAGCAAGTAAGAATTGGACTGGCCTGCCAGCCAAGATGCCAGAGCATACGAAAAGCAAACCAGAATGCCTGAGGCACTGCTTCTGATACAATGAATATGGAACCGGAAAGGAGTTCCACCAATAACTGTCAGTGAGCCAGAATTTCACATAGGCACAAAATAAAGTCCAGATGCATACAGCCGTTAACCCCTAGGGGTATGAGAATGTTGGCGGATAAGGTGGCATAATTTTTTAACATGTAAAAACTAATGTTTGGGAAGAATTTTATATGGAAATTTAAGGAAAGATAAAAATGACCAACAATTTTCTTAGTGCGATGTGACTGATTAAATAGTTGTTGATTTGGGGGAAAACAAAGCTGGGATTGGGTCCCTCAAATTTAACCTAACCAGCAAATTATTTGGGAATGGGGTGAGTTAGTTCCTTGGGAACCATCATCACAAGATTTGGTGGTGGGCCAAGTCACTGTCAGTTTGACCTCGAACGCCTGAACTAAGACTTGACTATGTTTCTGATGGTTGGCGCAACGGCATTTAGCCTGACAAGCGGCAGGAATCCCTCAAGGCCACCCCACATAGGGGTGGGCCCATTTGGTTGGGAACAGGTTTGGGACGCCTAACCTGCCCATGCTCGGTCGCTGGGTCATTTGTTCAGTTAATGGCATTGCATCAGGTGCAACACCCAATTTGTCAGCAGGAAGCTGCCCATTGGGGGTGATGCCTGATGGATTTGGGAGGGGAGAGATTTTTCCAATCATCATGTTAATCAAATCGCAACTGTCAGGCATTCCAGCCAATAGATCAGTCTTCATATCTTTTTGACCTTTTAAAATCTGAGCATCAGGCAGGTTGCCGCTCGAATTGGTTACAAACAGTTTTATTTCAGCAATCTTAGTGCAGATTTCAGTGATTCCTTGTAACAGTTCTGCTAAGGTTAGTGTATGTACTGGGAACGGGATCCAAAGTGGGAGAGCTGTTACCCAGTGCTCATCTACTATGTGAGCGAGATCGCCCTGAGTAACAAGGAGTACAGCCATCCTCTTTGGTGCCTTTTTACTCAAAAAATCGGAAAATGGCCCGGTCAACACCCAGGGGACATTCCTCAGGACTTACATTACCCTTTCCTTTTCCCAAAGGAAAGGCCCCACCACTGGGGAACTGCACGAGAGCCACATTCTTGTGCGCCTTAGGTAATTTGATTGCCATAATAGTCGCGACTTTTTTTTTGGGGGGGGGGACAGGGAGCTTCAGGGTGGGATAAATGGAACGCATCAACCAGGTCTATGCAATTTGTACAATCGCGCGCCTTGACCCAACTGTTTTCATAGGCCAGATACCCTTTCCAGGCCACAAGATTTTGTACAGAATGATGGGATTTCCGGGATGCCAGGATAGCTTCTACCTCAGCCTTCTTCATTATTGACAATAGTTGGTTTCAGTTCCATGGGAATTGCACCCTTGAAGGGCGACTTCTGGGAAACATGGAAAACGGGATGCTGCTTCCAATGCGTGGTGGGCTTCAGTCAGAACGCCCCATACTAATACCTCCTCTACCAAATGGGGTCCCAAACGTTTGCTGGCAAATTTGCAGGAAGGGGCCTGGATTTTTAAGTGACAGGTGTCAATCACAATGTAAGAGCCCTTCACAAACAATGACCTGGAAAATGCTTCTGATCCGCGAACCTCTTGTAGTCATCTATAGCTTTGGTGAGGTGTTCCTGCACTAACCCTGAGTCAATCTAATATGAGCAGAGTGGTCTGCGGCAGCTTGAACTTCTGGCCTCAAGCATGGTCCAACCAAAATGAAGGATTATAACCCAACGTTGCTTCATAAGGGGAAAACCCTGTGAACGCATGGGTTCCATTATTGTACACGAATTGGGCGATGGAGAGATCATTGGCCCAGGTATCCTGCGCGGCTGTAGCATAGCAACACAGGTACTGTTCAAGAACTTAAGTGACCCACTCAGTCTGGCCATCAGACTGAGGATGATATGCCATGGAGCGACGGGGGGATATTTTCAGGATTGTTAGGAGTTCACTCCAAAACTGTGTGGTGAACTGGGAACCATTGTCACTGATGATTTTCCTGGGGGAGACCAAACATCAAAAAACACATGGCATATGAAAAGATGGGAAGTTTCTTTGGGACCATCTAGTACTAAAAAAAAGATGGGCAGTTTCTTTGGATGTAATCATGGAAGTGCAGGGGATAAAATGGGAGAATTTGTAAAGCAATCCACCACTACCATCACCGCTCTGAACTTGTTAGAGCAGGGGAGCTTGACAATAAAATCCATGGACATCGATGTTCCATGGACCCTCCGCCTGTTGTAAGGGATGTAGGAGGCCATTTTTGCCAGAGTGATCCGACTTGGCCCTGGCACAAGTAACACAATCTGCGATCCAGCCCAGAACTTCTTTTGTCAAACCTGCCCAATTGTAGGTCCATTTGATCAAATCGATGCATTTCTTAGAACCAGGGTGACCAACCGTGGGGGGGTGTCGTGATGGGCTCAAAATACCTCATTTTGGAAAGAGGGGGGAACCCAAACGCGAGATCTAAGATAAATAAGTCCCTCCTTCAGTGAATATAGGGAGTGTTTATGCTTCTGGTGAGATAACTGCTCAATCAACTCCATGCCCTCAGGGCAGACCATTTGATTGGCTAAGACCTGAGCAACTAATGGAGCGTTGGGGGCCAGAGCGACAGAAGAAATGACAGGGGGAACAATTGACAAGATTTGGGTGGTAGGAATCACAGTAACGAGGTCCACTTCCTCCAGATCCATTGAACTGTGGGTGGGGCTGCAACTGAGAAAATCAGGAAGTACATTTAGTGCCCCTTTTACAGATTCATATTTGAAAATTGAAACTGCACAGATCCCAAAGTTTTGGGCTTGCCAGTGTGCCAATTTTTGGTTTATGAAAGTACAACAGGGACTGGTGATCCGTGAAAACCATTAATTCATGTCAAGCACCCTGTAACAGGTACCACCAATGAGTTAAGGCCCATGCAACAGCTGCCAACTCCTTGTCATAAATAGACCAAGACTGCTTCATGGAGTAAACTTTCAGGAAAAGTAGGCGACCGGATGTTCCAAACCATCGTGCTCCTGGAGCAAAGCTACTTCAAATGCTACTGATGACACGTCACATGCAACGATATATGGCTTGGTGGGATCGGCATGTTTTAAAATGGGAGGGGATACAAACACCTCTTTAATCGATTTGAATGCCTGTTGGCATTCATCCATCTAACAAAAAGGTACGTTTTTCCCTGTGAGTGGGTGGAGTGGGGCGGTGAGCTGAGAGAGTGTGGGGGAGAACTTTTTTAAGAAAATGATGGTTCCCAAGAAACTCCATAGTTTTTTCTGGGTAGTCAGAGTTGGCCATTCCTGGATAGCATCCAACTTATTGGGAGGGATTGCGACAACATCTTTAAGAACCAGGTTCCCAAGTAAAGTGACCTCTCCTTATAAAACTCACACTTGGACGGTTTGAGGAGCAACCCTGCCTTATGCAAAGTGACCACCACTTTATTCCAAGTTCATAGCATGTTGTTTGATAGTTGGGGAGTGAACCACAATATCATCGATGTATGCAACAGCACAGGTGAACTGGAGGTCACCCAGTACATTATTGATCATCCGTTGATACATAGTGGGAGCATTCTTCATCCTGAAAGTATTACCTGAAATTGGAAAATGCCGCACTTCGTCCAGATCGCTGTTAACCATTCCTGCCCTTCCATTAACTGAATTTAGTTGAAAGCATTCACTAGATCCAGCTAGAGAACACACAGGATTTGGCGATTGTCTGACTGATTGTCTGCTCCAGAGGAAATGGGTAGGGATCAGTAACTGTTATTTTATCTAAATGCCCATAATCCACGCAGGGAAAGAGAGAACCATCCACTTTTTTTGGCAAAGACAATGGGGGAGGCAACGAGTGAGGTTTCCTTGAACAGCCAACCTTTTTTCAACATATCGTCTAACCAGGTATTGAGTGCAACTTCTTCCTCCGCTGTATGGGGATACAGCGGACAGTTGATGTTCACCAACTCCATGGTCGTTTGAAACCCACAATCATACCTGGTGTGTTTAGGCAGACGATCCACCTTTTCCATATCAAAGATTCTCTGATAGCACATTAAGTTTTTGGGGAAATTGGCTGGAATGCCCGCAGAAGTGACTAGGGTAGTGATAGAGCTAGTACCTTGTACTTTCTTGAGGGTGTCAATCAAAGGGAATTCTCCCTCCAAATAATCATTGGTAAATGACAACGTATTAGACTCTAAATGAATCTTCACATGTTGTCGATGCCACCACCCCACCCCTAAGATCACCAGAAACACCAAGTCCGGAATAGCCAAAAAGCGATTACAGAAGCTGAACTGGTGGATTTAAAAAGGTACTGGTTGTTGAACGACATATAAGGCTGATAAGCAGATGGGGCCACCATCACTGAGGAGCCCACATCCATTTCCAGTTTTAATTGTTGCGCCAATTCAACACTCATATAATTTCCCATGGCTCCCGTGTCACCAGGGCCTCAAAGGAGACGTGATGAGAACCAACGCTAATCTTCATGGGTACTAAGAAGTAAGCGTAGTTATCCTTTTTGGTAGTTGTGGATGAATCCAGCAATACCAAAGAGATGATGGTGGGATCCGGGGAAACTAATGGGCAAATTTCCGCAGCAACTATGGGGTATGGTTTTGGAGGCTCAAGTGTGGTTGATCTAATGTGGTCAGAGATAATCTTCTTTACAACCTGGCTCATTTGGAATAAAGGGACCATTGCTGCACCTATACATGTGAGAAAGGCAGAAATGGCTAAGAAAAATGGTTGGTCAATTATGTCAAGTGGACAGCAAGTAAGAATTGGACTGGCCTGCCAGACCAGATGCCAGAGCATCTGAAAAGCAAACCAGAATGCCTGAGGCACTGCTTCTTATATAATGAATATGGAACCAGAAAAGAGTTTCACCAATATCTGCCAGTGAGCCAGAAATTCACATAGGTACAAAATAAAGTACCAGATGCACATGACCATTAACCCCGAGGGGTACAAGAACATCGGCGGATAAGGCGGCTTACTTTTTAACATGTAAAAACTAATGTTTGAGAAGAATTTTTAATGGAAATTTAGGAAAGATAAAATTGACCAACAATTTTCTCAGTGCGATGTGACTGATTAAATAGTGGTTGATTTGGGGGAAAACAAAGCTGGGATTGGGTCCCTCAAATTTGAGCTAACCAGCAAATTATTTGGGAATGGGCGGGTTAGTTCCTTGGGAACCATCATCACAAACTTTTGTGGTGGGCCAATTTACTGTCAGTTTGACCTTGAACGCCTGAACTAAGACTTGACTATGTTTCTGATGGTTGGCGCAACAGCATTTAGCCTGACGAGAGGCGGGAATCCCCCAAGGCCACCCCAAATAGGGGTGGGCCCATTTGGTTGGGAACAGGTTTGGGACGCCTAACCTGCCCATGCTCAGTTGCTGGGTCATTTGTTCAGTTAATGGCATTGCATCAGGTGCAACACCCAATTTGTCAGCAGGAAGCTGCCCATCAGGGGTGATGCCTGATGGATTTGGGAGGGAGAGATTTTTCCAATCATCATGTTAATCAAATCGCAACTGTCAGGCATTCCAGCCAATAGATCAGTCTTCATATCTTTTTGACCTTTTAAAATCTGAGCGTCAGGCAGGTTGCCGCTCGAATTGGTTACAAACAGTTTTATTTCAGCAATCTTAGTGCAGATTTCAGTGATTCCTTGTAGTATTTCTGCTGAGGTTAGTGTGGGTACTGGGAACAGGATCTGAAGTGGGAGAGCTGTTACCCAGCGCTCATCTACTACGTGAGCGAGATCGCCCTGAGTAATGAGGGGTACAGCCATCCTCTTCGGTGCCTCTTTACTCTGAAATGGGAAAAGGCCCGGTCAACACCCAGGGATGTTCCACGGGACTTACATAACCTCCGCCACGCCTATAAAAGGGGGTAGTCCCCGCTTAGGTGTTATAACTGAACTAGAAGTGGTAGGGGAAGAACCATTTAATAAATGCTTCAGAATATGCCCCATGGTCAGAGGAATCTGACTATATGTTTTTGAGATAATTGCCCATCTGCTATTTGTAAAAGTGTTACCCTGTTTCATGAGGTTCCACTAAGAATCAGCCAGGGCCTTTTGGCTGATATCATTATTAGTATCATCTAAACAATTAATTTAGTATTGGAAACATGCAAATGGCTGACATTTCCCCTTTTTGGCTGTTTTCGACCTAAAACATTCTTCATTTGCAGCTGGGAGGGCAAATGTCTGACATCACTCCCCTCAAGGATGTTGGGGGGAGAATAGGGCCGTAGGAACCAGCCATGTACCCAATTTATAGTAATCCCCGAAGCCAAGGATTTTATAGAGTACTTATTGCCTCTTTTATAGTTGATGGTGAAAGGACCCTCCCAAATGGATCCAAGCTTACCACTTATAGGAGTGATGTGGTAATGTTAGTATAATACCATATCAAAGACTTGGTTTGTAGGTAGGGGGTTTGGAGCTCATTAAAAGTCTGCCCTTCTTTAGTCATAGTTTTGTTAAATTGGTCATAGCTTCAGATTGGAGTTTGATGCACTGAGTTAATCTTCTCATGGCTTTATCAGGTTACTCAACTCTAGAAGGAAACACATCTTTAGCTAGAAGGCAGGTATTCTTAGTTTCCTCCCATGCAAGACATGGAATAGAGACATTTCCAAAATCTGACGATAGCTAATATGGTATGCCATAAAAGCGCTTTGTAAGTATTGATCTCAGTGAAGAGGATCAGATGAGGCCATTTTTCGTAGAATGGAAACCAAGGTTCCATTTACTCTTTCCACTGTCCCATTTGTGGAGGGATTATAGGAAGCCAAGAAAAGTTGTTAGGCTCCCATGGATGTAGCCAAGATTTTGACTACTTGGGAAGTGAAGTTCCTACCATTGTCGCAGAGTAGTACTTGAGAACAGCTATGAACAGTGAAGATGTTTTGTTTAAAAAGGTAGCAGTGGCCTTGGCCGTTTGTGCAGGAAGAGCCACAGTTTCTACCCACTTAGTGAAAAGGTCAATAGCTACAAGGATAAATCTATTTCCACTAGTAGTCTGAGGAAGGGGACCAAGTACATCCAAACTGATGGTGTGGAACGGTTGTTGGGGGGTAGTTGGTTGATACTGGTATTTTTTCTTAAAACCTGATTTCTTTTTACACGTAAGAAAGGCTTTCAAGACGTCAACGATGGATTCTATAACACCATCCCAATAGTGCCAATCCTTGATCCACTTATAAGTTTTCATGGCTCCCCCATGACCTAAGGTGGAGTGAGCTTCCAGGATAGCAGGTACACGTTCAGAGGGCTGAAGGTAAGGCAGCCACTTTGTGCCAGCCTGCTTATATAGTTTCTCGTTCTCCACTTTGATGTTATGGGAGTGCCAGGCTAACATTTTCGGTTCAGGCTCATCCTCATCCTCCCATTCATTTGGGGTCATTAAGATATCATGTAACCTTTCTGCCTCACTGTTATCCAAGTGAAGGACTGGCAGCTGGGTCAACCCACCAACATTCATGTGACGGGTCCTAGCATGGACAATATTCATATCACAGTGCTGGAGCTTTAGATTCCAGTGGACTAACCGGCTAGTAGGGTCTGACATGTTTTGTAGCCATTTAAGCGAAGCATCGTCAATAACCACAGTGAAAGTGGTCCCATACAGGAAAGGGAAGTAGTGTTTTACAGCTAACATAATGGTAAGGCACCCCTTCTCCGTTAACTGTAGTTGAGTTCTGCCTTTGACAGCATTTTGAAATTTTAGGATACAGGATGATCAAAACCATTTACATTCAGTTGTGCTAAAATGTCCCCAACAGTGTAGTCTGAGGCATCAGCAAACTAAATAAATGGTTTACCATACTCAAGATGCCTCAGGATAGGAATTTTTGTATTAAAAGCTTCAACGTCTCAAAAGCAGCCTTCTGTTCAGCGTCCCATTGGAAAGGGGTGTTCTTAGTCATCAGGCGGATGAGAATTTCACTGAGTTGTGCAAACTTAGGGATGAATTGATGATAATATCCCATAATCCCTAGAAACACCTGTATATCCCACAAATTTTTGGGGAGTCATTTTTGTAATCAATTCAACTTTATCTTGAATGGGTTGGATTCCCTCTCAGGAAATGGAATGTCCAAGGAAATCTATTTTTCTTTGGAAGTTACACTTTGATGGTTTCAACTTAATATTTGACTTACATAAGCGTTGAAACACCTCCTTTAAGTGATACAGTTGTTCGTTAAAGGTTTTTGAGAACAATATGATATCATCGAGATAGACAATGACACAACTTAACTTCAAGGCCTGCAGTATGTGATCCATGGCGCGCTGGAAAGTTAAAGGGCGTTACACAACCCTTGAGGTAATGAAGTGGGTTGGAAAAGACCCTCACTGCAAATGAGAGCACATTTCTCCTGGTCCTCAGGAGAAAGTTCCATTTGCCAATAGCCACTAGCAAGTTCATGGAAGAGAAAAAGTTTGAGTTGAAGAGTTGTGCCAGGGCGTTGTCAATGCGGGGGATAGGATAGCTATCCTTTTTGGTAAGGTTATTTAACTTGCAATAGTTTATGAGTATCTGATGACCTCCATTCTTCTTTTTAATTAGCAAGAGGGGAGAAGACCAAGGACTTTTTGAGTGAAATAATAACCCCGTGTCTATTATTGCTTGAGTTCCTTCCTCGTCTGCTGTTTCTCCACCTTTGATTTGTGGTAAGGGTTTGACTGAATGTAACGGGCATCCCCCACATCAATGAAGTGGCACCAGCCCATCATGTGGCCGTAGTCGTTATCTGATTTGAAATATGTCGCCAAAGTCTTCCAGTAGAGTGTGAACTTTTCAAGTTCAGTTGAGGTCAACTCATCCGAGATATGGACATTGGGTAAGGTACATACCAGGTTTCCGTTGGCAGGCCCAAATCCAACTTAGAGCCAATGAAGTGGCTTTGTTCAACGTCCTCCACAGGGACTAACAAGCCTATATCAATCTACTGGTGTTTTCTTACAATTATATCCTTGTTGGTAAGGTTCCCCAACAAAAGAGTAATAGGCATCTGGTAGGCTAAGTCAAAACGCCAGGCTATACTCGAGGCTCTAGGGGGCTAACGCCCTCAATACTCAAGAGATGCAACATGCAATGGTGTGGAATTTGGAAGGTGAACTTGATGTCAACCACTCTTTGATCACCCGGCTTAATTACTACCTCATCTGCAGCATAAAATGGTATACCTTCCCTAGCATCAACTGATTCAGGCAATTTTTTGTATCTCATCCAGCAGTGGTATAATGTAAAGGTAAAGCGGAAAACGGGTACTCAACTAGACAAGAGTTTTTTCTTGCTGAAATTTTATTGGATAAAACTATAGTAGCTTCATAATTGAATAATGAAAGTAACCTTGCTTCATATTAATGATTCCCTCATATTTGATCATAAATTGAGTGCCTATATCATAGCTGTTGTTATTCAAAGCCACTGTGGGGGCTGATAAAATAAGTTTACCAATTCAAATGGGAAGTGAAGAGTAAGCCCCAATGGCCCAGGTGTTGTTCAGGCCTGAAGTTCCAAACCCTTGGTTGTACTCCAAGTCAGGTGCCAACTTAACCTTTTTCATCAGCTTTGAGGAGATTAAGTTACTGGGGAGCCAGTATCTAGGTGGCCAGCGCCCAAACTTTTATAACCACTTTCACTTTAGTAAGTGTGCCCCCAAAGTTAGGAGACAGAGCTAGGGCCTCTTTTAGATGGAAGGTAGAGTTTAGTTTGTGAGCTGTATTAAGGTAACTCTCCAAGATAGCCTTCATGGTATGAACTCGCTGGAGAGGGCGAATTAAACAGGATAAGAGCTGATACGCATCGCTGGCAGTATCAATAACCACAGGACACCCTAAAACTTGGCTGAGGTTTGTATCCTCAGGTATGGTGGTTGCATCCAATTTTCCAGCGTTTATACAATCAGGGACCTTCACTTCAGCAGGTACTCCTAATAAATAGTAGCCAACATCTTTGTAACCCCCTCAGATTCATCCCCAGGGGTATTTTTAATAAGAGTATCGGCATAATTTGAGGAAATAAGACAGGAACATGAGATTCGTCAGCAATAGGGGTGCCTATCCCTACGCCAACATCACTTTTCCCTGCTCCTGCTCCTCAGCGTCCGCTTTCTTTTTCTATCACACAACCTCATGGTGTCCAAATATGTTGCAGTATGTACACCGGGGGCATACAGGCCACTTGGCTTTTGGTTTTGGCTCCTCAGGGCCCATAATTTGAAGGGTCTCGGTTTTGCTTCAATGACTAGGACTAAGGCTTGGGCTTTTGATCCTCAATGGCCAGAACACAAGGTCGGTATACTACTCCATGAGGTACTTTAAGCTTGTGGAAGTCAGCAACATTTAGTAGAGCCTCTTTTATATCATATATATTGCGGATATAGCGTTTGATAGAAATGATATGCATCGCCAAAGGAGGTGAGATGCCAACCCAGACAATATAGCAGCAACAGCATCATCCAAGGTCAGCATTTTAGAAGTTAACAACATCTTCCCTTGAATATAGAACCATTCTGCAAAGGAATCCACTGATTCTCCTCTTCTTATACTAATGTGCATGAATTCTTGCTTCTTCATGCTTAAGCTTTGTTTCAAGCCAAACTCGTTAATGAGGGCATCCTTAACCTTGGTTCAGGTGCTAAGAGCATCCGTATGGGGGACAATCACCTCCTGGGCCATGCGACTCAAACAAGAGAGGAAGTGTTTGACCTTCTGGCGATATGCCACTCCTTCCATAGCAGCTCCAAAAAATATAAAAATGAAGTGATTCTGCCCTCACCAGGGATGAGCTTGTCCATAAAAGTTGTTTTGAATGAACCCTAATCACCTCCAGAGAGGGTATGAACTTCAGGGGCATCAGTCCCTGTGGTTTCTGAGCAAAGGTCCAACTGATCAAAAGAGCAAGAGAGTTGATTAAGCTGGTCTTGGATAGCTTCAAGCCTGGTCTTATGGTGGTGATGGACTTTTGGGACTTCTGGGAAGCGGATTTACATAGAGACAATCGAGCTTCCAGCCCCATTTTTGAGTTTCTAGTTCTTTGACCCAACTCTCCAGTGTCTTGACTTTAAAACGGAGTTGTGACACAAGGGAGCTCAGGTTTTATTAGTCAACTTCTACTACCCACACACGTGTTTTAAGCTCCTCTTTCATCTGCTTACACCATTAATAGTCACGTGGAGGGGGGCTTTGTAACTGTACGTCTCCCTTAAGCTGTTCATAGCTACGCACAACTTGTTAACTGACCGTGCACATCTTTTAACAGATCAAGCCCTTCAAGTGAGTTTTTAACCCCCTGAGCTTCTTTCTCCCATTCGCTAATACTGTGGGATAAATGTTTTTTATTTTCAAGGAAGCTTTAAGGGATAGCTCTTTTTCCAGTTGGGCAACCTTACCCTCTAAACCTGAGGTAGCCCTAGAAGGTTCGTGCAATAGACTGCGCTCAAGGTCCTCAACACGTGACAGGACTTGAGCTAGTTGCTGCTCCACTACAGCCACATATCGCTCCTTCCCAGGTTAAGGGGTGGACGCATGTGTCAAAACGTTGCGGCAAATTCACTCATTATGCTTTTCAAGTTCTTTAGCAAACTCCTCAAGTAGAGATTGGGTGCTAGCGGTGGAGACATGTAACTCATCATGGAAAGTCTTCATTGCCTCTTCTTCATACTTTACCACCCCAGTATCCATGGTGGTGAGCCGCTTATGCAACTGGATAATGAATTTGCGGTTTGCCTCTATATCAGATTTAGCAGTTCCAATACGTTCAGAGGTCAGTTGATATAAATTCTCATAAGTTAATCTTAGAGCATTATAATTTTGCTAGGTGTCGATGTAGCTCTTCATGATGAGCAGCTAATAGATGTATCATATGGTTAGAAGCAGTATGGGCAAACTTGCAGACTTAGGTAGTTAAATCAGTAAGCTGGCTATAAGCATCAGGATGGATTTAAATTTCATAGAGGTTCATAAGTCGGTCCTTTACAGAAGAACCTCTTTCTCAGGAAGCAACATCTTCATGGTTTAGTATGCCATGCGTTAGGTCTCGCACTACTTCAGCTGCATGCCAGGTAAGGCGGTGAGACTCTGGTATAAAGATTCGTTCAAACTGATCTACTCTAAAATGATAAGGCTGGGAAGCTATCCATACAATCATCTTCTGTCCCATCACCGTTTTTTACCCAGCTAGTAACACCTCTTGCTGGTACGCTCTCCTTTGTGTTGATCAATAAACTTGATTATACAAGGTGACCCTGTAGTGAGCACCAATTTGTAGGATCCAGCGAGGGTTTTGGCTTGCAGTTTCTGAACGCAGCTGGATATGCACAAAAATATTTTAAAATTTAAAAGATTACTCATTTAACAAAAGTAAAAATTGAACTTTTTTAAGTTTTTTTTTATTTGGGGGCGTGGATTAGCTTAAAAAAGTGACTACCTCGATACTAATGTTCAGTATTTAAACTATTGTAAGTGTCTAGAGTGGAAAGGTTTTAGTGTAGCATTTGGAATAGCTTAGGCGCATTCCAACTTAGGAAAGGTGGTACACTATCTTATCAGATTAAGGAAATTTGAGTAACTTTTGGGTGGAAGACAGATGGAATGGGGTTTTGGGGCATAATGTACCCATGTGGCAATGATTTGATGTAATTCAATCAATCACCGCTTGAAAAAATACTTTCACCTTGTGAGACCTCCACCACGCGGCCATAAAAGGGGGTGGTCCTTGCTTAGGTGTTGTAACCGAACTAGAGGTGGCAGGGAAAGAACCATTTGATGGATGCTTCAGAATATGCCCCATGGTCAGAGGAATCTGACTACATGTTTTTGAGATAATTGCCCATTTGCTATTTGTAAAAGTGTTACCCTGATTCATGAGGTTCCACTAAGAATCAGCCAGGGCCTTTTGGCTGATATCATTAGTAGTATCATCTGAACAATTAATTTTAGTATTGGAAACATGCAAATGGCTGACATTTCCCCTTTTTGGCTGCTTTTGACCCAAAACATTCTTCATTTCCAGGTGGGAGGACAAATTTCTGACAACTATATTCAGCAATTTAAATTAAGAGATCATATGTAGCAGAACTTAATTGAATGGCAATAATATTGGATTTAGTGGAAACTAGTTCATTAGCAATAGTATTGTTAGTTACTACAAATTTGAAGATTCCTCTTTTTATAAGGGTTTGGCAACCTCCATTCAATTGAGTCAGATGGTTCTGGACTGATATGTTTCGCTGTTAATAATTTCAAAACGGCATCACAGTTTTCTTGTGATATAGATGTGAAAGATTTTTTAATAATTCAGAAAAGAGGTGTGCAAATCCTGCAATAAGGAAATTAGTGATATAATTTCTTGCTGGTGTATCCCCAAGATTTGGACTGAATGGTGGATTCCAGGGTGCATAAACTACCTATAAATTTGTCTGTCTGAGTGATATAAGTTCAGAGGTTGGTTAAACAGAGGAGATGTAGAGGTTTGGCATGCTAGAGGCAATGGTAGAACATTACTTTTGATGTGTTAATCTCAAAGGGAATAAATTACCTTTAAGCAACTTATTTAATTTCCTTATGCATTGGAAGGTTATATGTGGTAGTTATTTTACTCTATGATGGCAATGAAATCTCCAATTTAGCTTGACAAAGAACAAAGTTTTGTTCAGGTGGTTCTGACTCATGACTTCTGATATGATTGACACATCAGGGAGACACTAGAGACATACTTTAATGTCATACTAGCCGTGTTGGAATTATCTTATCCTTAATATATTTGATTTGACTTGACATTTCATGACTTCTTTCAAGAACCACCACTTTTTGTTCTTGTAATAATACGAATTTAAGTGAAATTGTTTTTCTGAAGTATAGCTCAATGTAATTGTAGGGTGACTTAGCACTGGATTATAAAAATAAGAGTGGTCTGCCAGTTTTGGTGAGTTGACACCCAAAACTTAAGCCAGAATACTAGGGTATAGCCGCCCAGAAAACTTTGTATCTATTGGGGAAGAAGATAATGGGGGTTAGCGATGCATAATTAATGTTGGAAACGCCCCACAAGAGGCTACTTGGATGGTGGCAAATAATGCATAAGGTTCCAAAGAGGCAGCTGCTTTGAGAACTTCATTAGTGGTAGAAAGACCATTTGTTCTGGGGCAGAAGCACTCGCAGAGGTGACACAAAACTTGGCGAACTGAGTGAGAAGCACCTTAAAGAGTATAGTAAGGTCATGACGCTGCAAGCTTCCAAAATGGAGGACAAGCCCAAGTGGCTATCATACTGGTACCTCACACCAACAAGTAAGGCATCAGCATTGGTATAATGGCCACTATGGCCCATTCATTATGCTGAGTGGGAAAAATGACAATTTTTTTGCAATAACTTGATTTAAGAATGCATTAGGATCATTTACTTTGAAACGGGGAAAGCAGAAGGAGATCACACTCAAATAATTTTCAGAACTTTTAAGCTATATTGCTTGAAGAGGGTCTATGTCACTTCAAAGCTATAATAAACTTCTTTTAATAAGTAAAATAATAATTGACGGTAACAAAAAAAGAAGAGGTTTATTTTTTAGCAAATGGAATTATCTCTATCTATTTTATGGGATATCTGATTAAGACAGGATTTTTTATTTCTGGTTTACCAAGATCTTTCTTAATTAAACTATTTTACCTTATACTCTTAGTTTATGTTAGATAAGAAATGAGTGAAGTTGAATTAGCTGATAAAGAGTTTTTATGATATTAACCTTCATTGGGGGTTTTCACCCTTATCAAGGTTATACACACTTGGAAAATTATTATATAGTTACTTTGTTTAAGCTTTCAAATGATTTTTCCTTGATATCTATGCTTTTTTATTAATACCAACCATTTTAAGGTTAAAAAGAGTAACTTTATTGCATATAATTTATGCAAAATTCTATAAAGGCATTAAGGATGCAAATCATTGATTTATATTCTCTTACCAAATCTCATTTCCAGAATATAATCCCTAAACTGTCTAATTTTTATTTGTGTTAAATACTAGTAACTATAAGAAGAACCTGCATAGGTGGATAATGATTATAAAATTTTCCTTATTGTTGCAAAGCTCTTTAACTTTTTTGGGGACAAAAAGTGTCAGAGATGAGGAGAACATGCTACTTTGGACGAAGTTCAAATGGCAAATTAATTTTCTATCCACTCTATGGAGTTACCACTATGAAAGCTACCAATAAATGCAACTAATGATAATCTCCAAGACGAGCCATTGAAATCATGAATCTAACATAAATCTGCAGGATTATCTGATAAGGATCTTGCCATTTGAAGAGCCCCTGAACCTGCCATTTTGAACAAGAAAAGATTGCTTACACCGTAATTTTACACATTTTGCTGCAACATTCCAGAAATCGCCATACTCTACTCAATCTTTTAATTCTTAATTTAATTTTATTTGGGGAAGGCTGACCAGGGTATGGACACTTCTGATAAGAAACTAAACAACGAAACAAACTTCATCAAGAGGAGGGTACTCCAGAGAAGCAGATGCTATCTCCTGTTGCCAGTGGGAACACCAAGAGAAGGAAGGGGGGTTACATGTGCAGGGGCTTGCGCCACTATTGAGCACATACGTAGAATGGGTCTGAAATGATGAACCAAACCAGGAACCAGGATAAGACCATCTGGAGGCGACAGGGTGGGAGGTACCCAAACATCCACGCTTGAAAGTAGTCCACAAGGTGCGACTGAAACCAGCGTAAAACTTCCAGGAGGGTGGGATTGGAGCCTGAGATAGCATCTAAGACAATCGTATGGATAGTCCACATGGCGATTGTGACTACTAAGGCATGGAGAGAAGGTGGTAGAGGGGAAACAGATGGATAAAGAAAACATGTCCTGAGACAGGCTAAAGGCTGTGCCCGATCCTGGCGAAATAGGCGTTGTACCTCACTCCATAATGCTTTTGATGGAGGGCACTCTTCCAGGCGATGAACCATCGTTCCATACTGACCACACATGATGCAAAATGAGTGCAAAGCGTTAGAGCGCTTGGCAGTATGGTATACCCATCTCAAGCAGTGTCACACATGGGAACAAATAATTGGATGCAGAAGAGGGTGGTGCGCGCACTTCCAAATGGCTTTCTGGGTATCCAGGGTGTAGGGATGTCCACCATGTTTAGGTAGTACACCCTGGCTATGATGGGGGACCTCATGGGTATTACTCCGTTCAGAATGGGTAGTCCTTGTGCTTCCTGGGTGAACTGAGGAGAAGGGCACCCCCTCTGGGCAGTGTGCCCACTGATGAGAATTCTCCACTCAGCGCTCCACATGGAGATGAAGATCCTTTTGAAGTGGGGCGACGTCCTATGTGGGCCCGCAGCAGAAGGATTAGAGGCTAGATATTTTCACAGAGAGTGGGAGTGGATAGGATTGCTGAGGCCCTGGGTGCAGGAGAAGTTGGAGAAGGCCGCGCGGGACCAGTGCTGGGCTGAGATTGTAGGGCTGGTGACAGCAGCAATCCAGGTGCCAAGGAATTTTGGCAGCATGGGCTTGAAGTTGAGCAGGTCCAGGCCACCACTATGGCGAGGGCCAAACATGAACTCTAGCCGTACTGGTGGTGAGCGGCCTGACCAAAGCCATCCATGCAGAAGGGCATACAAGGATTTGAAAAAGCCTGGGGAGAAGGGGATGGCGTGGGCTCCAAACCAGATTTTGGAGAGGAGCATAGTTTTGGCTAAAACAACCCTGCCAGTAAGAGAAGTAGGGTGAGCTCTGAGGGAGGCGATGCGCTTCGTCACGTTGTCTAAAATACAACTTTCCACTACTGCTGATGTGTACCCTCCTGCCTCCACCCACACGCCCAGATGGCGGACAGGCCCTATGGTAGGGCGTGGCTCGAAGAGGAGCATTAGTGGGGCGGTGTGGGGTGAGCAAGGAGGGCGAGCACGTGTGCGTGCAGATGGACTGGGCTGGGCTCTGGTCGCTGGGGCCCAGCATGCTTGATACCGACCAAGGAGGATGATTTCAGTTTTGGAAGCGTTCAGTGCAGCATTACTTACCCTGGAGTAAACCTGGATGGTATCTTCAAGCTTTCGTGCTTCATAATTGTTAGACACCCCAAACGCACGATCATCAGCAAACGCCAACATCTTGACTGGTGCTTGGCCTTGCACATGGACACCAGTAAGGCGGGAATTCACATTTCAAAGAAGTGGGTCAGGGCTGAAGTTATATAAGAGTGGGCTAAGGGGGTCCCCTTGACGTAGGTCTCTTTGAGGGCGGACTACTTCCGTAAGGAAGCCAGGGCCACGCACTGTCATTGTTGCAGATTCCATAAGCAGCATCACCCAATTAATGAAGCGAAAGGGAAGGTAGAACTTGTGGAGGCAGGTTCTGAGGTAATCCCAGTTGACTCTATCATAGGCCTTCTGCTGGTCTAAAAACACAAGTGCTCCAGAAGTTGTGGATTGACATACATTGGCTATGGTGTGTATATTGTCCCAAATCGACCTTTTAAGGATGAAACCAAATTGTTCAGGGGAAATGAGAGCAGAGGCAATAACCTCTAGACGGTTAGTCATGATTTTAGTAGTAATCATTGTGTCTGTGTTAGTGGTTGAAATGGGGCGCCAGTTGGCCAAGTCCAGCTTATCCCCTTTCTTGTACAACGTTATTATGAAGGCCTCTTGCCCACCAGGTAGCAGGCGCATTTCCATAAGGCATTGGTTCAGAGAGGCAAGCAGCAAGGAGGAAAAATATTTGAAATAATTCTTATAAAACTTATAAGGGATGCTATCTGGACCTGGGAATTTCCTGTATGGTGCACCATGAATGGCAGACCAGAGTTCATCCCGAGTAATCAAATTCATTAACCCTCCGGAAAATGGGAAATGGTGTGGATTTGTGCACTTTTGAGAAAATTTTCCACTTCAGCTGGCAGAACTGGATCAGATCAAAATTTAACTCAGATAATAATTTTGTATTTCAATCACCACTTCAGCTGGCGTATTTGCGATGGAGTGGTCTGGCCTTCACATCTGTGTGAAGGCCAAGCTCTGGCGTGGTTCAAAGATTTTATGAAAAAAGTAAGCAGAACACATATTGCCCACTGATATATTCTTTGCTTTATACTGAACACAAACCCAATGCTTGTGTTGTCTTACCAGTGCGTTGAGGCAAGCAGACACTTCAGCCCACTTGCTACCCCAATCTGGGCTGTAGCCTGCAGCGGTGACGTTAGACTCCAGGTGGTCAACCTCTGCCAGCGTAAATAAAAAGACTTCTCAGGAAGCCCTCTAGTGACTAGAGGAGAAGTGCTAGCCTGGAAGATTGTGTTCGCTTTTAAGGTTGACCAGGTGGAAATAGGGTCTGTACATAACGGTGTGGTAAACTCTGGAGCTGAGGTCATAGTTTCCACCCCTGAGGAAAATCTTGGTGACGCAATCTCAGTGGGGCATAGTTTGCACCACTTCAGTGCCTGGGCCACTGGATTGGAAAAAAGGAAGGAAACTGATACCATTCTGTGATTGGATAAATCGATTTTCGTCATGGTGAAGTGGGAAATTTGGGATTAAAATTTTAATGACGCGAGAATAAGGTCAATGTGTGTCATGGACCTTAGCTGGCCATTGTGCACATGGGGGCGTGACATGTTAGTGAGCAGCGGTGTATGATGTGGCAGAGTATCAAACAACCCTAGAGTGGCTTTGAGAATGCAAAGTTCAACGTGCCCCTGTGGGGGTGTAGGCGACGAGGGCCAGCAGTCTATGGTTAGATTTGTCCAGCAGTTCATATCATTAACAACAAATGGGTCAGGGGGTAGCAGAAGGGAATTGATGGTTGAGAAGAATTCCTGACAATCTCGTGAACAGGTTGGGGTTTAAATGTTAATTACAGCGTGCACTTCATTGCCCACGAAAATGTGACTACTAGAATGTGGCCTGTCAAGATATGACTTTGATAAAATAAAAATTAAAACTATGGTTCAGTTGAATAAGCACCCCACAGTGCGTAGACCAAAAGGAAAGGGAAAGGAGGAGCATGGTTGCCCACGCTTCCTCTGCACTGCGCAGACAGTGGTTTTCCTGAATGGCCAGGATGTCCATGGGTAAATTATTTTTTAAAAAACTCAGTTTTCTAGCCCGGGACGGTGAGACCATGAGTCCAGCAATGTTTTTGTCCCTAAAGTAAAGGCTCCCCCCATCAAACCTTAGGTGTGAGGGGAAGGGCACCCATGCCCTTCAGCCTTCTCGTTCTCAGAACATTGCTGCTTGGTAACACGGGTATTTTGTGCTATAGAATATGGTTTGGCATAGGAAGCTTTAGCTGTGGGGTTCACGTTGGCTTTTGCCTTCTTCTTTTTCCCCTACTGTGGGACAAATTTTGGCATTGTGTGCACTTTTGGTGCACTATCGCATGAAGATGGAATTTTAGCAGGAATTTTGTTGAGCAATTTAGTTCCAATTGGTGCTTGGTAGCATTGGTCAGGTGAAACTGACCACCCATTGGGTTTTCAGCTTGGGTGGCCCTATCAGCTTGGGCGTCCCATTCTGATTGGTGAGAGGATTTTTGAGCTGCTTCCGCTGCAAGTGTCTCAATGTCCTCCTGGATCTGGGCTGGCCTAATTGTGGATGCAGTCTTGGCCGCCTCCTTGGCTGCCACCTTGCAGGCCTGCTTGGAATTCTTACACTCCTGTGGGACACAAATTTTACTTGAATGTAGCATTCTTGTGCTCCCCATGGGAAGGCTGCGCCAGTGCCTACTTTCAGTTCATAGTGGGCGTCTGCACCACACATTGCATCCAAGATTATTTCAGTTTGAGTAATGCCCTCCTTGGTGGTGCGGGTGTGGGCCTTGTGGCTAAAAACGTGACAGAAAGTGCAAATAGGAGTCGCGCTATCCATTGTGACCCTGAATAGGTGGGAGTCTTGCCCATTGATTTCAATAAAAGTGGTATGTGGGATTTGGGTCAAATCTTCTACTTCCCCCGCGGATTGGGTGAGAACAGCAATCACTTTGCCCATGCACAGGTCTTGCATGAACATAAAGTTCTTAATCTCGAAGGATTAAATTTCCCCATATTTGGTGAGCCCAGCCTTCAGGTGGTGCTCCGCACGGTGCACTTGACTGTAGTAGGTAGAAAGTCAAAATTTATGAAAATTTGGTTTGATTTAGTCCAGTGGGTGTGCTTCGTTTTGACTAACAGTTGTTTCAAAATTGACCATGGGCTCCGCTAGTGTGCCAGGCCAACCAGTATGAAGACTGGTAGCCCTTTGCTGTTTTGCCTTCATTGGTGTACCAACCCCTACAAAGTCCTGAGTCTAACCCACCAACTAACCACCAATGGCTTTGCCTTTTAGCCACAGGCGTCCTCAGCGTGTGCCCCAGTAAGTCCTGCCCCCTTTCTGGGCGGCTCAGGCACTTTTTCACTGCCCCACCCAAGCAACCCTTCACCAACCCATCTGGGCATGCCCCAGCGCGTCCATCCCCCTTCTTGGGTGGCTATGGCACCTCCCGCACTGCACCCTGCTAGGGTTGGTGACTATGCAGCTCATCCGCTGGTA
>JAKSZP010013896.1:0-33745 GCA_022478985.1 Massospora cicadina | reverse complement strand
TTGAGGGAAGGATTCTGACAATAAAAATTTGAAAAATTGTTTTTCTGAACAAACACCCCACAGTGCTCTGACCAAAAGGATAGGGATGGGAGGAGCATGGTTTTCCAAGCTTCCTTGGAACCTCGCGGACAGTGGGACTCCTGGATGGCCAGGATATCCATGGGTAAATTTTTTTGTAAAAAACTCAGTTTCCTAGCCTGGGACGGCGAGGCCTTGAGTACGGCGATTTTCAACATCCCTAAGGTGAAGGTTTCCCCCATCACACCTTAAGTGTGAGGGGGTGGGCACCCGGGCCCACTAGCCTCCTCTAGATCCCCATGGGCCTTCATGGCAGCATGGGTGTTTGCAGCAACGCTATCAGTAGTTTTGTTGATTTTAGCAGAAAGGTTCGCGTTGGCTTTTGCCTTTTCTTTTTGTTTCCCCAATGTCAAACAAATTTTTTGTGGTGCGGATGAGTTCAGTGCACCAATGATTGGGTTAAAAAAATTTTCAGGTAGGTTGGACCCCAATTCAGTTTCAACCGGAGCTTGGTTGCATAGATTGGGTGAAATTGAGTCACTTATCAGATCCTCAGATCAGGTGGCCCAATCGGTATGGGCTTCCCAATTTGATTGGTTGATGGATTCCTAAGTTGCTTCCGCCATGAAGGTTTTGATGTCCTCCTGGCGTTGGGAGTGTGGGATAGCGGTGGTGGCTTTGGCTGATTCCTTGGTCGTGGCCCTGTGGGCCTTCTTGGCCTTCTTTCGCTCTTGTGGGGAAATAGGTTTTACCAGTAGGTAGCAGCCTTGTGCTTTCCACAGGAAAGCCTCTTTGGTGCTTGCAGTTGGTTCGTAGAGCGCCTTTCTGCTGGCCATGGCCGCCAAGGGGTGTTCTTGGAATGTGATGCCCTCCTTGGTGGGGCATGCATGTGCCTTATGGCTGAACGCGTCACAGTGGGTGCAGATGGGGGGCGCGCTGTCCATGGTTACCTGGAAAGGGTGGGTGGTGTGTCCTTCAATATTGATATATGTGGAGTGCAGGATCTGGGTTAGCTCCTTCACAATCTCCTCAGTTGGGGTCAGAACTGCAATGGCTTTGCCGGTGCACAGGTGTGGCATCAGCGTAAAGTGTTGCATCTCGAAAGATTGTATTTCACCATAAACAATGAGACCATCTTTCAGGTGCTGCTCCAAAATGGCACGTTTTACCGTAGTAGGCAAAAAGTCAAACGTGAGGAAAATTTGGTTGGATTTTGTCCATCTGGTGCGTTTGGTTTTGATAACCCATTGCCCTTTGGGGAGGTTGATCACTACGCGCACCGCAGCAGCTTTGTCTGCTGCCTCCTTGTTTTTGAAACTGAGTCCAGCCAACCGCGTGACATGGAGTGAGGTGCGACGTACACCATGGTTGGGAAAAAAGTGTGCATATCCCCACAAAATTTTTCCCATAGAGCTGTTTGTTGGATGTCCAGAAACACACGGACTCCATATACCACTGACAAGAGTGGTTGGGAGTGCGGTGTGTTGATGTACTGGTTGCATTGCGCTTGCCAAGTGAGGATTTCTGGGGAAATAGACCGCCAGTTTATTTATATTTTTTCTATTCTGCTGGTTTCTCCGGGGCGTTTTTGAACATTTTAGGCCGCAGGCCTACCACCTGCTCCTCTTACCTTACTTGCCCAACTGCTCCCTGACATGGGCGCAGACTAATCTCCTCTGTGAGATTATCAAACTGGAATCAGACTTGAATTTTATAAGTTGCAAAAGTGATTGCAACGAGAGAAAAAAAGTTTCCTAAAGCTTAATTGTATTCTGGTAAATCTTAATGATATTACCATATTTTCCATAAACCTTTACCAAACATTTGGGCCATCTAAAAGAAGTTTTCAAGAGAATTTAAAGCTCCTCCTTAAAGCTCAAACCCTTTTAAATGTTTATTCTTCTAAAATGAATTGGAGTTTTTAGGACATCATTTATCAACCAAAGGAATTTGACCCCTCACAGATAAGGTTCAAGCTATCCATCAAATGCCTCCTTCTTCCTCTCTGCGGGATATTCAAGTCTTTCTCATTATGGTTGGGTATTATCAGCAATCTAGACCCAAACTTGCTGATATGGTTGAACCATTATCCTATCTGTTACAAAAAGGAGTGCCCTTTGAGTGGAGTTCAGCTCAAGAACAGTCATTTAATTCTCTGCGAACTGCCTTGACTAATAAACCTGTTTTAATTCATCCTTGCTTTGATAAGCCTTTTTTATTACATACTGATGCAAGCAAACTCACTATTGGGGCTATCTTATCCCAGTATATGAGGAGCAGAAGGACCATCCCATCGCATTTTATAGCAAATTTTTGTCCAAAGCTGAACAAAATTATAGTGTAACGGAGTGGGATTGTTTGGCCGCAATTCTAGAAATCAGGCACTTCCGTCCCTTCTTAAATGGTATCCATTTTACTGTTATTACTGACCATTTATCTTTAAGATTGTTGCAGAATATGAAGGGTCCTGATGGGAGATTGGCTCGTTGGGCCTTAAGATTGCAAAAGTACAATTTTTTCATTGTTTATCATTCAGGTGCTCAACATCAGAATGCTAATGGTTTATATCATCTGCTTATTCTGACTTTTGATGTGGAGAAGGAAAAACGCTTATATAACCTCATTGGGCGGCCTGAGTTGTGGGATAAAGAGTCTGAAGAAGATTGAGCCTATATAAAATCTATAACTAAAGATACTATGATTCAGGAGGGAGCTTTATATAAGTAGGTAAAACTAAGCGGTTACCCTTTTTACACCTAAACTCAAGATTTCAGGCTGTCATGAAAGGACATGAGCAAGTAGGCCACAGTGGGTTGAAGAAAACTTATTAATGGTTGAAAGCCCGATATTATTGGGATAACATGACTAAATTCATCTGAGAGACCCTTGACTCATATCATATTTGTAAAAGTCATGGAATTACAAACCCAACTTATCAACATCAAGTTATCCCCCAACTAAAGCGTTTGAAGTTTTAAGTGTATTGGTCGAGTTGAACTGATCATTACATTTTGACTTGAGATGAAGAATTCCAAATATTAAGTTGAAATGCTATTTTTGGGGTTTTGAGGTTCATGCGGGCTTGGCGCTGGTCTGTGCCCCTCCTGAGCTATTCTTTATGCACCTTGGGGTGCAAAGAAAAGTGCAGAGGGGCTCCCCAGAAGAGTGAACTTAAAAGGTTGGACCTGCAAATTTCAAACTCAGTTCAGAATTCTCTCCCTCTTTCTCATTTCCCGCCCTTGCATGGGTCTCTCTAGTGGCCTCAGGGCCACTCTTTCCTTACATTACCTAGAATCCTGAAGCGATACTAATTTTGTATCCATAACAAATGAGTTGATATCTGGCAGCGAACTGATCTGCCAAATGATCTGGTTTTTTCCTGTATCATTTGCGGAGCCCTATGTTATTGTGATTGAATTTGTCAGCACGTTTGTTTTGGAAATAAATAAAGCAAGGGTAAATCTGGGGTCAAAATTTTCGCTTACCTGTGTCTTCTTTTCTCATTTTTGAATTTCCCTAAATCTGAGGCTGAATTGGTGAGTATGATGAGTTGAAATCCTTACCTCAAGGGAACCTCATATCAGACAATCTTTTGGTGTCCATCCATTAATCCAAAGTCAAAATGGCGGTCAAAAACTGGGACGTTTTTGTCTATTACAGTAAGTATTTATTTGGTAGGTCCTTTTCCTTAAGGATTACATGGCCACCAGTATATTTAATATGCCTGTTGACCATTTAACTAAATGGATTGAGGCTATTTCTATTGCCACTCCCTCAGCTAAAACTACAGTGCTATTCTTATACCAACACATAATCTCTCAAAATGGATGTCCCAAAGTCTTTATGTCAGATAATGGGACTAACTTTACCTCACAACTTTTACAGAAATAATATAAATTATTTAACACTACCCAACAATTTGTTGCTCTATACAATCCCTCTATGAATGGGGCCATCAAATGAGACATTGGAACTCTAGCTTCAATCTTAAGAAAGATGGCTTCTATTGATCCAACTCGGTGGAATTTTTATTTTCCTAATGCCTTATTTGCATATCAGATAAGCTATCATCAAATTATTAAGATGTCGCCTTTCAAGTGCCTATATGGGCGAGACCCCTCAGTCCCTTCTAGTGTCCAAGCCATAATTAAAGAAATCATACCAGAAAACTCTGATCTAATTTTGAGAATTCTGGCGATGAGATTATTTGTCTTCAAGCTCAAGCTATGAGATTGATTTAAGTAACCACTTAAAGAGAGCCTCAAAGAGCCAATCAACATAAAACCACCTTACTTGAATACCAAATTGGAGATTATGTCAAGTATTACCACTCACAGCCAGGTGGATAAAACTGAAAAGTTAGGAACCAACTGGTCTGGTCCTTACCAAGTTATGTTTTAAAAAAGAACTAGAGTATTTGTTTGTTCATGTTGATACCGGCATAGTGATTAATCATATTCACCCTAGTTTTTGAAAATTTACCCTCCTTGTTGATCAAACCTTGAGGGGGAAGTGTCAGGATTTCGCCAAATTCTCTTGTCCATGGAGATTCTAATCCATCAATCCCCCCGGCTTCATTGAAAAGAGAGCTTAATTTATCTCAATCTATCAATGTTAATAAGAACAATCAGCCTCATCCTGATCATTTGATTGAAGATTTGATTGCACAGCAATTAATTAGCACTGATAGATTATGAACCAAATCAAAACCTATAAATATCCCATCCTTTCAAAAATACAAAATTAGGTCGATTTATAACCTGTTTTTATTCTAATTTATTGCTTTTTGGAGAATCCACTTAAAGTAACATTGAGAGAAAACCTGCCCCATAGGAAGTGTAATTCAAAACTTCCAGAATGTACTTCCAAGAAACCAGTACTTTTTCCCTGTATCTGTGAATGCCATGTTAATTCTTGGCGTAAAGGCTTTTCCGCCAAGTCAGTTTGCACAGGGTATTAGCCACTGAGAAACCAAATCAGATGATATGAAGATCGCCAACTTTAATAAAACTCAATAAACTATATATGAAGCAATCGCCCTTTTATTCAACCTTTATTATTTTATACTAATCGCAGACTTATCTGCTAACACCTAATCACAAGAAAAGACCTCCTCTTCAATCCTCCATTTGACTCTTTATATGTCAGTTCCCCAAGCTGGATGCATCCTCATCTTGGTAGTCTTCTATTCATCTTCCCTTTTTAGAAGATCTCATTTATAACGAATCTTGGCATAATTCCACTCAATTCACCATATGGCTGACATTTTGATTGATTATTATCCATATACCTTTTCTATCAATCTCAAGACTTGTCTCGATTCCCCCCCCAATTTTTCAGTAAGGGTAGCATTTCATCCAGTCATATCAAATTTCTGACATTACCCCCTTTTGACTGGATAATAGACTCTTACTGTTTTTATGCTCAAAGGAACTTCACATGAACTTGGTTGATAATATGACCCCCTGCAGGTATCTTAAGAGTAGACATCCATGCCAGTCTTCTCGATTATCTCTAATGGCCCAGCCCAGATGTTGGAGAGCTTGTTTTCGTGCCCAAATCCGTGCTGGTCATGGAATAAGACATGGTCTCCTAAAGCAAACAGCGGAAGTCTGCTCCATCTCTTCTGATCGGCTGCCTGATTGCAAATCTTTTTAGCCAAACCGGTAGATTAGGCTTCCGTTTGCAGATTGATCAATGTATCCATAAGAGTCTTCAAATATCGCTGAGGGTCTACACCACCAATGTCCTCTACACATGAGTAAAGCAAGGCGGGCAGAGCTGGATGTCAACCATACAGCAGTTGAAAAGAGCTCTTACCAGTGGACAAATGATAGCTGATATTATATGTAAACACAGCTGTAGGTAGAAGGGCACTCAACTCCAAGAGTCAATCTTTTACCAATTTATGGAGTATGTTCAAAAGGGTTCCTTTGACCCGCTCCACCATTCCATTTGATTCTGGATGATAAGAAGTGATCAAAACCCCACGGATCGCCATCAACTTGTTCAACTTCAGAAGGATGTGCAAAGTGAAATTGATTCCATTGTCCATTAGAATGAACTGCGAGCAGCCATGTCACTGTATAACACACTCCATAATGAACTTGGTGGTGGTGACTGATCCCAAGTCGTTAATGACCCTGGCCTCCACCCATCGAGTCAAATGATAAATGGTGATGATTATATACTTGGATTGATTGGCGCTAGTTGGCAGAGGTCCCACTACATCAATGGAAATGGTGTTCCAGGCAAACCGTGGTTTAACCAGCTGGAATGTGGTCTTCTTGTGGAATGGATTTTCCACTTGACACTGATGGCAACAACTAACTGTTTTTAATATGTCAATATGCATGCTCTTTCATTAGTAACAGAGTCGCAAAAACTCCAGTGTTTTCGCAATCCTCCATGTCCTACAGCCTGATGAGCATCCATAATAAACGCGGGTTTAGCCAAAGGTTTAGGGAAACTCTGTGTTGAGTCTCCGATCTGCTTATATAGCTCCCCCTCACATAGAAAAGTATCCTTCCTGAGCCTGTCTAATACCTTGATCACCTGCGGCGGCTCATCCTTGTATTTGTTTGCCACCATCTTCTTGTACATTATGTCAGCTAAATATGCCATGATAACAACTTTTGGCAGCCAGGAAAGACAATCTGCATTTTGATTTTTTGCTCCTAGATGGTGTATAATCTCAAAATTGTATACCTGGAGCTTCAGTGCCCAACGTGCGAGCTGTCCTTCCAGTTAATGAAGATTCTGCAGCGAGCGCAAGGAAGCGTGGTCTGTCATTACTTGAAATCTTACCCCATATAGATATACCTGAAACTGTTTGTAAGCGTAGATTACCACTAAACACTCCTGCTCAGTCACGGTGTAGTTTTGTTTGTGACAGTTCAAGCTTAAACTACAAAATGTGACATGATGCTCCATACCGTCGTTGTCCTTCTGGGATAATACTGCCCCTATAGCAGAGAGGGATGCGTCTGTTTGTACTATGAACTGTTTGTTGAAGTTAGGATATTGCAAAATGGGTGCACTTGCCAATGCAGTTTGCAACACATAGAAAGCGTTCTGGCATCGTTCCATTCAATCATAAGAAGCATTTTTTTTTTAACAACACAAAAAGCAGGGCCCTGATGCAACTGAAATTGGGAATGAACTGTTGGTAGTACCCAACTATCCCTAGAAACACTTAAATATCCCGCTTATTATTTGGGAGAATCATCCTGTTTATTTCTTCCACCTTAGCCAGCTGCAGTTTAAGCCCATTTGAATCCATGATGAACCCAAGGTATTCTAACTGTTCTTTAAAGAAATGGAACTTCTGAGGCTTTATTTTGATATTAGCAGTAGTGAGGTGACGGAACGCTTGTTACAAGTGGGCAAGGTGCTCTGTAAACGTTTGTGAGAACACATTGATATCATTGAGGTAAACTAAGATGCAGGACAGCTTTAAATCAACTAAAATCGTATCCATGGCACGCTGGAACGTAGCTGGGACGTTGCACAACCCTTGTGGCATGTGAGTTGGCTGTAATAACCCTCTTGAAGTGATTATAATGTATTTCTCCTATTACACTGATGGCAAATTAATCTGCCAGTACCCAGAGATCAGATCCATGGCAGAAAAATAATTCGCCCCACCCAATCAGTCCAACGCATCATCAATCCACAGAAGGGGGTAGGAATCCTTTTTTGTTACAATATTGAGTTTGCAATAGTCAATAATCACTTGATTCAAGCCATCTTTTTTCTTTACAATGTGCACAGGTGATGCCCATGGACTGCTTGACAGCTTTAGCATCCCTTGCACTTTAAGTTTATCCACCTTGTCGGAGACAACCTCTTCTACTGCTTTTGATCATCTAATAGGTCATGATTGAATGGGAGGGTGATCCCCTGTATCTATCCGAAAGTACCACCCCTTGAGCGCACCCCAAAACATGATTGTCATATGCGAAAATATCTCAATACTTTTCAAATAACTCCATAGCCTTATCTTGCTGTTCCACCAATAATCCAGTAAGTGCTTCCCACAGAACCACTGTCAATATGCCAAATGATGAGCTTGTTGATAGTCCGAGATCCTCCCACTAGCTGAAATCATGAATATGGCGAACTTCCTCTATAGAAACTAAGTGTAGTAAGCCACCACTTGGTGCTGCTGGATTGTTAAAGTCTTCTTTTGTAAATTCACTAGCAGCACCCTCACTTCCCCATTCCTAGGGAGCAGTAGCCCTAGAGCCACATGTGGTTCAAGCCGTGAGTGCTGGTGAGGCGCCATAATTTCCCCATGAAGTCCTTTAGGGACATCGATTTTGATCTTAGTCCCTACTATGCACTGGCTTCCAGACGGTGGGCTCAAAGCACTTGCTGTCCAAAGCGGGATCTCTTTGTATTCATAAATCTGGTTGGGGAGGGCCCTGGTTCACCACTTCATTCATCGATAATGAACAGGAATTACTCTGCCACTGTACACTAGATTGATTTGACTAGAGGGAATGGATCTATTGGGATTCCACAAGAGGTAAAATAAACGGGGATCTGTTGTCCTAAAATATTAAGAGTTTCCCCCGCCATATTTATCACAAAACCAAATTTTCTCATAAATGCCGCACCAATTAACATGTCATAGTTGTTATTTGGCAGAACCACTGCTGGAGCGGAAGCCTGGACTGACCCAAATTGTAAAGTCAACATGCTATATGCTCCTTCAGACACAATGCTATGCATCCCCGCAGTCCCATATACTAATCAATGGTCCACATCCAATTTCAACAGAAGCTTAGCCACCAACCTGGTAGAGACTATGTTCACAGGGGCTCCCATGTCTATGATAGCATGGATCTTTGTTTTTTTTGAAAGAAAATGTCACAGTAAGTGCATTCCAAGTAAGAACCATCAGTGTTTATTACATGTACGTCCAAGGGATTTGTGTTACTCAAAAAGGAGGAAATGCCTTTGCTGACCTGAAGATACTCACTTGCAATTTTCTCCACCAGAATGGCTACATTAACCCCTACTAAGGAGGCAACGTCCGTCAAGAGATCCGCGTTTCTGGTGCTGGTCTGTTTCAGGATCTGCCATGCATATGGCTTCTGAACGTCCTAGCGGAATTCAGAGCTTGGGAGAGAATTTTTACTATATGAAATGGAAGCAGGGGTATTCGACAGAAGCTGTTGGTATAACAAATCATCCAATTAAGTTCTAAATCCTACTGAAGAGATGCTTTGGAATTATTAGGGACAAGTGAATTGGACTTAGCAGAGGTAGAGCGTCCCATCTCTACTCTGCTCAAGCTTTTCCCTGCTCAATTTTCTCAGTTGGCATCGCATACACTTGTGGTTTGCTAGGGAAATTGCACGCATAATGCCCTATTCGTCCATACTGGAAGCAAGTATTCATAAAAGGTTCACATATATAGCAAGCAGCAGAAGAACTAGTTCGAAAATTGACAGTATGGTTCCAGGGTCATGGACAAACCGCCAATGCGTACATAGGCCAAAAATGGTCTGCTGATTTTGTATGATGAAAAATATTTTCCAACGGTTGATAGCTCAGTCGCTGTGTTCCATATTCTGAAGAGTTTGGTGTTGAGACAGAAGAAGATTTTTGGGCTACATTAGTGGTGCTGATCATGGCGGAGATTCATTGTATGGTGTTCATAATTTGATTAAGTCCTGCATCTTTTTCCAAAACGTGAGACATAGCATCATATAGTTCATGATATGGTGTGACGGCTGCTGTCATCACTATACCAAAATACTCAGCAGATAATATGTTAGCTCTGAGTAGTACATGTGCTTCTGCCAAGAAATGTTCAGTGAATTCTAACATGATCTCATTTCAGTGAAACTATATAGTCAGGAAGTCGGCCTTCCATTGGTCCATCTTGGTCATGCCCCCAAACAGCCGGAGAATAATCGCTTTAACTTCTTCATTGGATACCAAGCTATTTGGAAGGTAGCAGGTAACTTGATCTGTGCTTTCTGCATCTAAAGAGGACAGCAACAGTTTTGCTTTCCACCAGTCAGAAGCCCCTTCCATGGCGAATTTGAATCACTTGAAGCAACCATGTAGATTCCCGTCATGACTGAAAGGAGGTAATTGTTTGATTTGTACATCTTCACCTTGCTCCAGGCTCCTGCCGCAAGGAGCAGGCGAATTGGTTCCAGAGCGACTAAGGGAACCACCCCCTTGTGAACTATCATATGGCCAGCTGGGAAGAATCAAATATGTCAAAATGGACTCAGAAGAAGTAGTGTCATGTGGAGGGTCCATTGCAACACCTGAGGGATATTTATTAAACAATCCATAGTATTCTTCCCCCAAATCACCACTATCTGCACCACTCCCCCAGCTCCAGTGTGCTCCACAAAATGTTCATTGATTAACTGCTCCATTTTAACCAAATAGCATCTAAACCATCCATCCTGGAATTCCTGTTGCAGTGTCTCATACTGATGTTGCAACTCCTGATGGAATTCCTGCTCAACGTTCAGTTTCTTCTCCACTGCTTGTAGTCGCAAAAAGACATCTTTGATTATGTTATGCATTTGTGCATGCTGCCAGCTAGTGTTACCCACTTGTTTAATGTCATTTATTTGGTTAAGGAGGGCGGCTTTTTTCTAAACCAATTTCTCGTTGGCCTGTTGAAGGGAATCAAGTCATACTTACATGTCTGAATACTCTCTTGTCTCACAAATTATATGATGGAAAGCTTGAAAGCACTCAGCCTGCTAAAAACTTCCAGTTTTTGTAACCTAACGGATTAGCTGGAGATATTTGGGGGATGTTAACCAAAGGATAAGTGCATTATCTGTCATTCGCTGACTACTCCAATCAATATAAAGTTGGGTTAATTCAGCTGATATGGAACTGAATTGATCCGCCACTTGCCGTTCCATCAGTGTTATTTTTTTCTTAAGCTGAGCATTCACGGATTCAATGGCTTATGCACATTCTGTTAGATCCATCATTAAGCGCTCAGTATTGTTTCCCAACGTTGTTACATCCCAAATCCATTCCGCCAATAAGCCATGCTGATCTAACAGTTCTCCTATCACCTGGTTAACTCTAGATTTAACTGTGGTAAAAAATGTCCAATCAACGGCGGACATCCCCAACATGATGGTCCATCTGTACCAGCGCCCCCTATACCACTGAAAAAGAGCAATCGAGGCAGTCAAGCAGGAGGTGAGTAATGTTTTGCTGTGCTTGAGTGAACCGCATTACATCTCTAATCTCCATATTGTGGCGAGCCAGCACATGCAGTAGTTGGCAAATAGATGGTTGCACATAAGCATCTAGATACTTTTCAATTCTGTGGGTAACAAGGTGGTGAGTCAACCCATTGTAGTTGCATCCAGATAGGACATGTACAGGGCGTAGCGATTTTCTTGGTCTTGTTGGTTATAAAACAAAATTAAGGCATACTCCCTCGCCTCATCTTTGTATAGTCAATACCCTCGCAACAGCACTCCATAATATCCCACAGCTGCTGAGGGGTCATATTCGTGATGCATCCTTATTGGTCAGCCATCAGCTCAGGGCAGTTTTCTAATTGCAGATTAATCATAACTTCATCACCCGGTTCAGTTTACAGTATATAATACCAGTTCATTATTAGGTGCCTCCCCCTGCTTCTTCAGCATTATGAATGTGGAATCCAATCAAATTTTGTCATAATAAATGAGGGCTCATCATTGTATCCTAGCATCAAAGAACTACATTTGACCAGTGGTCCCCTGTAGTGAGCACCACTGTTAATTCAAGGCGTAAAGGCGTGATTCTGCTGAGTCAGTTTGCACAGGGTATTAGCCTCTGAGCAACCAAATTGGTTGATATGAAGATCACTGATTTTAACAAAACTTAATAAACTATATATGGAGCAATCGCCCCTTTATTTGACCTTTATTAGTTTATACTAATCGCAGACTTATCTACAAACACCTAATCACAAGAAAAGACCTCCTCTTCAATCCTCCGTTTGACTCTTTATATCTCAGTTCCCCATGCTAGATGCATCCTAAGCTTGGAGGTCTTTTATTCGTCTTCTCTTTTTTAAAAAGCTCTTTTTATATCAAATCTTGGAGTAATTCCCCTCAATTCTTTGTATGGTTGTCATTTTAATTTATTATTATCCATATACCTTTTCCATCAATCTTGAGACTCATCTCGATTCACCCCTTGATCCGCCAGTATGGGTAGCATATCATCCAGTCATATCAACTTCCTGACATACCACAAAGCTAATAATCCTATATGAGATAGCTTTTAAAGTCACATTAAAGTATTCATACTTATCACATAGTGACTTCCCCAAAATGAAACCATGCTAGATGTGATTAAAACGAGATGGCACTTATTTAGTGATGTGATTAGGCAAAATATTTGCAAAAAACCATGTGGTTTGCGTTAAAAAGGGGAATAGGGAGCTAGTTGGCCAGATTCCCACGGTTTTTTTTTAATTTGTGGTTTTAACTGAGACTATAGAATAAGGGAAAACCTTTTTGTTTGCCACGAGTGCTGCTAAAAGATTGAGGAGGGTTTTGGCTATCACCAATGGTTCCAGAAGGTACCCCTTAAAGGGTATGTAATTATACCAGGAGCTTTAAGCTTAGGGGACAAAAGGAGGTTCTCCATTATCTTTCATAGGAAACCGGGACAGGAGAGCTTTGTCAGCCCATGGATCAATGGGGAAAACTGTCATCTGCCACAGGAAGAAATGAACGTAAAACAGGTCCACCTGGTCAGCTTGGAAAGCTGGAGTAGAAACGGTACATCTAGTGTGCTTGCGTTCATAACCGTTGTGGTAGTGGTTTGTTTTCAGTGCTGATTTCCTGCATTGTTGACTGAGTTTTTTGCTTCTGATAGAAGTAGTGGTGGGGTATTTACCACAGGCCATAATAATAAGATGATGTGGTTAGCTTCTCACTCTTCTTAAATTGTGAGTACTGAGCCAATAGATTCTTGAGAAGCTTGCAGATATCCAGCCAACTGTAGATGAATAAGGCCTGCTTTTCCTCTCAAGTCGAATGATTCTAGATTCACCCCTTAGAGTCTGGTGCGAGCTACAATCATATGGGCTCTGGAACAGTTATAAGCAACGTGGGTAATATTCACCTTTTCCACCGCTCATCTAAGGATAGAGCAATAAGATGGGTGATGTAGAGGTGGGGTTAACTTGGATGGTCGCAGAAAACTTCTCCTTTGCGAAGACTTTGTTTCTATGAGCTAAGAAAACCCTTAACCATAACCTTCATAACAGTCTGAGAGTGTAGTGAGGACAATAGTGAGTGACCTGTGATTACTCAGATGATTTTTGCAAGAAACTAAGAGGACACGCGGCTAACAATAAAAGGCTAATAAATGCCATGGCTACGCATGACTATGGCTGGAAAGTCCATCTGTCATACTGGTTCTAGTAATACAATAATCTATAGATACAGAGGGTGGCAGCGCGTTTTTGAAGCCATCAGTTGAAAAAATCCTGGAGCGAAGTGGATCCAGAGCGTTCTAGTACTGAAGAGAAGTAAGAGTAACAGATGTAAGTTATTTTGTTATAAAGATCCCCCAGGAGTACCATATTAAAGAATTTTATGTTGTAAGAGCTCTTCTAGGAGCTAGTCTGATATTGACCTGCATTAGTCAGCTAGATGCTTGTGTCAAAGAAAGAGAAGTATGGAGTGGTAAGTTTGGCCAGTAGTAGATGACAACATAAGTGTTGTGAAAAAGTGTTTTTTTTTAGCTTGGACTTTAAGATAATGAAGGAATCTGGGGTTTTTAGAAGGAGTTGATACAAACTGTTAATTCCACGTGCTTTGTTGTGGGGAAGGATATGAGGCTTTTGGCAGCAGCAGTATCATTTTTGCTGACCTGAAGTTTGAGAGGAGGCTTGATCTCTACCTAAAATCCACTAATCAATCAAAGTTGATTTTCAAGGCTATGCTGCTGCCGTAAGAATTCATAGATTCTCCCCCTCACGTCCCAGGGGGTTTATAGAACTTAAATCAGCAGCTGAAAGGTGGCTAGTTTTAAGTCTTTTATTTTGACTTCAAGTGGTGATCTGAGAAGATCGTTGAGCTGGTTGAGGGGCTGTAGGAGATGGGGCGGAGGACACTGTAAGCCAGCCTAAGATTCTCCTACTTCATTGAAGAAGAAGACTATGAGGGTAACCAATGGTAACCTCCGTGAGATCATTATTAGATGATTTTGAATCTATATTCACTTCCACAACACTGCAGAGGAGCTTTGTGAGTTGTGGTGTGAAGATGGCGTAGGATTTCTTGAGGTGATGCATCTACTGTGGGCAGAAGGTTGCCAGTCAGTGCTGGTGGGATGAGCTCTATTGAGAACTGTAGTCTGATGAAATAGAGCACTGGTAGAGACTGTAGAGGTGTGGTGGAGCACTGGGTGGATGTGGCCAAATATTGGCGCCTTGTGAGAGATGTACAGCGTTTTTTGAGAGATTTTGTTGATACAGGGACATTAAGTTGTGTGCTCACTAGAGGGGGCTTGAACGAAAAGTTATCTCATACTACTACTAACATTAGAAGTCTCAATTTCTCATCTTAGGGCCTCAGGATTCAAATCTTAAATGGGAACACACTGCATAGGTTGCAAAATTGCCGCTGCCGCCATGTGGGAACATTTTTGGACTGGTTCTGGCCTCTGATTGGTGGTTTAAAAGCTGTTTGGGAGCCGTGCAGCCAATATAAAGGTGACCAAGGGCATTGCATCTTAAACTTTTGGGAGCTCCTGTTCATATTAACTGAAGAAGATCTTGGGGCATTCTAACGACTGCAACGTGAGGGGTGACCTCAATAGTGTGGGTCACAGAGGGTGAGTGGATGAATAATGCCCTTGCGATGCAATCTCTTTGTGATGGGCATAGTAATATGGGACGTTAAAAGTCCACTGAGATTACAGACCCAAATTCTATTAAACCGCAAGAGAGCGTCAGTTTAAGTTATTCAGTATTCACAGTTGTTGGTAGTTTGGAAAATGTGGCACATGTATACTTCCCAGGTGAGAGAGTGTGTGAGACATGCAGAGAGTTTTGAATGGGATGACGTCCTTGAGGGTGGCACATTGTCTGATAGCGCAGCCTCAATGAATCCCACATAAATGTAGCGGTCTTACAATGATTCATTGTAGGTGGTTTGTTTAGTAAATGTTGCTTTAATTGCCGCAAAGTAAGAGAAGTTGTTCTCTGTATAATATTTTTGCTGGGTTTATGCTATAGTAAAGGCAGATCGCATGGTGAAGGTTAAGCATGAAAGAGCTTTTTGCACTTTGGTTTGAGCCCATGTATTTGTAACGTTGCAATAAATCCGCTTAACATGATTCAGATTTAGGCAGATTAGAGGAAAATGGGGCTTACAAGCATCAGTGACCCTTTAGAAGCATGCTTGATCTGAGAAGAAATAGCGGGTGTTACTTGTGTTGGTGTCTTGGTTAAGCTGGAGAGGGTATCCTTCTATTAGCTTGCTCCAGCGGTTGCTATTGCTGGATGGTATTGGGGCGAAATCTAGGGCCTCTCTGGATTGGGAGGACCATTCATAATGTAGGAAATTTATCCAATTGGGAGGAAGGCATAAGTCCACCTACAAACTAATCCATGGGTGAAAACTAGGCTTGAGTGTTGATCAGAAATCTATGGGAAACTTTTGGGATGATTTATGATTCATCATTTTCAGCATTCAATGAAAATTGCTTACTTAGGAAGTGCTAATCTGGGTTTAAATTGGTCATAAAAAGTGTTATTGGTGTAAAGCACTAAAATCTGAACCAGTATAACCCCTATTTAGAGGAGTAGATTGACCCAATTCAGAGCTTTGTTAACCAGATTGTAGGGCTAAGCCAACCATACAGACGAGGGTTTAAGGACAAGATAGCTGGGCGTCGCCATCAAAGGGGAAGAAAGAGGCCTGGAAGCAGCATTTATAGATGGAGCTGTTCAAATTGACTCAAGTAGGAAATGATTGCCCATATAATATGAGCTTCACCCTTCTACACTACCACAATTAGAAAACTTGACAGTGACTTCCTTGGTAGGAAGGTCCCTGTGGGTTGGTAGGATGAAGTGCACGCTTAACTGGTGGGCCTGAAAATCACAGAAGTGTTATATACTAATTTGGCTCTCGTTGCAGAGACTTCAAGTTTGGGTGTTGCCTGCTAATTTGGCTGCTGCTCAAGAGTGGGGACTCTGGATAACCCTGGCATGGGTAACAGGGGGTTGCGGTACTTAAAGTGATGCTTGCACGTTTAGATGAGTCAGCATGTTAGTTGTGGGGTTTTTAAGCCATCTTTTCTATTAGTTTTTAATAAAATTAGTAAAGCTATACTTCAAAGCTGAATTTGTTGGATAAAACGTGATGCTTATCAATTAAGAGGAATATAAATTAACATTTTGATATCATAATTCTGGTTTATTAATAGGTTTATTAGGTTTGCACCGTCAATTATGATATAAATGATTCATTAAAGCACAGCCAAGGATCAATTAGACAATATAGTCTGTACTAAAACAAAAAATATATTATATGATCATTATTATTGTCTATTTTTCTGTAGCATAAATAATGCAATTGTATTACATTTTACTTTAGTTAAAAGAGCTCAATACTAGTTAGCATTTTCTTTTTGCCTTTTTTGATTTAACAGAATTAACTTCTCAAGCAATATATAAGTGATTGTCTCTAGTTTTTTCTTTCTGTTTCATAGTTATTTTATGGAAAGAACTTCAACTGTATAACTATTCTAGATCTTTCCTTTGTTATTTATTTACAGTAAGATTAAGTATGAACAATTTTTTAAAATACCTTTTACTGTCACATAAAACTTAACTGGCTCTGTGAAGCTTATAAGCCGTTTTCGTTACTATATCTTATCAATGATTACTAATATTTTCATCATGAGTGAGGTGTAGGTTAGATTTTCTAGATGGCTGAACATTCCTAAATATAAATGCATCTTATTTTTACTTCTTTATTTCATAAATAAAGGTAGACACATATTATTTTTTGAGTGCATAATCTATTATTACTAATAAATAAGAAAAATCTTAAGTATCACTTTTCTGGAAATATCATGATTACAATTATTCTGTCTGCTTACTAGGATTCTCTAAGGGATGATCACAGTAGTAGACTGCTTGCCTTATAAGGTAGCCTTCTTAGTTTTTCCCAGAAAAAATATCAAGTAACTATTTTAGTTTTATAGGAGTCAGACAGCTTAATAAGACATTAAATTACAATGGGACAGTAGAATTTTCTTAATGGAACTGGACTACAAAGCTTTCCTAATTTCGCTTCCCAGGATTTTATCTTTCCTTCTTTATTGATGTAATAGTGTGGTTAATCTTTCCAAGGGTGACTCAGATTTGTGTTATATAAGTTTTGTGGTGTCATATATTCAGTTATAATCCTGTTGTTTGTTAGTAAGTCTGTCAGATGTATAGAAATTTAGATCATATGAGGCTTTAGAAGGTTCTTTAGTATATAAAGGTGTGAAGTCAGCTGGTAATACCAATGATAATTCCTCACCTAAAAAAGAACACAGGAAATAAGTCAAAAGTTATAAAGAAGGACTCTGTAACACAAGAGACAAATGAAACACTAAAATATGATAAGATAGTAAGAGGCCAATGAAACTAATTATCTAACTGGTCTAATCTTTTGTAATAAAATGTAAATTAACAGTGAAAACATATTGACGTTAGCGATTCCATGTCAAACTATACTTTTTATGCAGTAAATTAAATGATGAAATTTTTATGGGCTGGTTAAATAATCACTGGGGTTGAAACAATGGCCATTTACATGACTACATTTCAAAAAGTGAGGAACATATCAATGAGACCACCAAATATATAACATTGAGGAACCAAACATGATAATTGTGCAGGGGAAGGAAATTTTGTAAATAAGGAAGAGGATTTTATAAGTAACAAGAAGGTTAATATATTGTAGATGCATAAAAATAATAAGAATTCCAGCCCACGCAATAGGAGGCCATCACTGAAGATAGGCACATGGAGGGAGCTAGATAAGGTTAGCTAGGGCCTCCTTGTGGTGCAACTGGAGAAAGCCTATGGAAACATGAATGCGTAGCTAACACCAGAACCTATAGAGTTGAACTGGTTGGGTCATGTAGTGGACTGAAAGGGGTGCGGGATGGTAGTGATTACTGTGCCAACCTGTTCTCATGGTTGTCTACCACTCCCTGAGGGGAGAATACAGGAAGGAAGGGGTGAGTATGAGTTGAGCATAATGCCTGTCAAAAGGCTTTCTCACAAGCTGGGATTGCATGGTGTGAACCCCAGGACAAGGGAGGGGCATTACTTGTTGGCTGCGCTTCATTGCACACTCCCACAATAAATGCTGCGGTTTGCTGGGTTAGCCTGAATCTCGGCCTGCTGCCAGTTCAGTTGGCATAAGTTGGCTGGTAGCAAAAGTTCTCATACAAAAAAATAGCATATGATACAAAAGGGACTCCAAGGCTTCCTAGACAAAAAGGGACCAGAGAGCATAACTCCACTAAAAAGCAGGTTACAAAGGGGAGGGCTTCGGCTTATCTCCCCTCAGGGGCCTCTTACCTGGGGGTCATCTGGTCTTGTCTCCTGGAAGGGAGATTGAAAGCATATCTCCTGTCCTGTCTGGTGCATATGGTATTCCCAGTACTTAAACATGGCGGGAATATGTCAGTTTCCTAGTAGAGTGAGATACACCATAATTGCGGTTGGGTCCACATTTTGTGGCGCTCAGATTTATGCAGCCCCAGTGCGGTGGGAGGGCTTACCCCAGGCCTTCATACTGAAAAGTTGTCCTCATTAGGAGTTCTTCAGGGGTTTTAAAACTCAAAGATTGCCATATAAAAGGTATCATATTGGAACTCAAGTTTTTTTTACATATTCGACAATCTCTCCAGATTTTTTGAAGTCCCCAATGGAGTAACCAATGTTCAACAATATAACTCAAAGTGTACTTGATTCTTGTTATTAAAGAAACTATACCTCCAAGGCAAGAATACCATCCTCCAAGTGATTCTAAAGTATTTATTATGGCTGGAAAATGATATAATAATGGCGACCAATCCAAGGGACAAAGCTTAATATTAGGAGGCCAAGAAGGTGAAGTTGGCTGTCCTCCCTGATCTCAAGTAACCTTGAATCAACGCTGGGTGGAGGCGAGGTAAGCCCAGGTTGGTCCCAGGGATTTTAGAGAAGTTCAGCCCTGCATAATAGCAGGCGCATTAAAACAAACCAGCATTTTGTTAAATAAAAACGAATTGCTTCAGTTTTTAGGTGAACGGGGTCTCAAAACCAATTCAGTTTTTGAACTTTCCAGCTCAGTTGGCTGCTTCTACAATCAATTACCCAAGTTTGGTTGATTACCAAATATAGTGTCTTGCCTGATGAAAGCATGTGCCTATTGGTGCGCCTCAGCTTAGACCCGCTTCCCTCAATTGATTGTTTGCCCAAAATTCCTTAGACTCCACATTTTGAGACCAATCTTTCCTGTTGGTCAACTTCTCCTTTATAATAAACCTCCTCGCTAAGTACGCTGTTTTTATATTTATGCCATCTTGGTATATTGTGTCGCGGACCTCTTTTTGGAGGTCTCATTCATCATTAACCATTTAATTTTTGATTACAACAAATCTAACTGACTGGCACCATTGTGTCTCCCAGGTTCCCTCCAACATAGGGCACCTGTACCCTTTCACTCTGAGCACTGCGGGTTTCCATTATGGTTATTTCCTATAATGATAGCCACATTCGCTCTATGTTATTATAGCCCAAGCACTCTCTGCTGGGCCCTAGCAACATTAAACTTTTGACTAGTTTCCTGGAGTTGGTCTTGTGCACCGTGCACCTCCACGCTGGGAACAGGAGATTTATAAAAGCTCTTCTTACAAAATTATAGTTGAAAACCTTAAAAAACTTCACAATGGTGCTGGGCACTCTGGGAAGCAAGAAACCTGATAATGATTATTCTCCTCTTCTTTGTGGCCAAATGCTCATACCAACATCTGGCACTAAGACACCAACTTTTATGCCTATCAAGTTTTTGGAATAAGCCCTGACACTCAACTTACAAATTTGTATTCAGAGTTTCAAATGATCTTAACTTTATCAAGCAATTACACAACTGTATTTCTGCCAACCAAACTTAAACAACTGCCCACATGTCATCTACAGGATTACAATTTTACTGTGGAAACCTTAGTCTTGTTTTTTTCTGAGACCCCAACACAACTCTAAGATTTTAATCATGAAAATGAATAAGGAAATTGTTACACTAGGCTAAGATTGACAATTCATTAGTGGATATTCTTTTCTTATCTTACCCCTAATTCCAGTTGTCATTTTCATCAGCTTTCCCTTTGAAGCCCTGAAAGCTCCTCACTCTATGCAAATTAACAAATTGATCATGTATCTAAGCCTGCTTTTAATTTAATAAAAATGGAAATGCTATTGAGCTTAAATTACCTCTTACTGTTTCTCATGATTTCTCCCCTTTCAAGAGTGTGTCTATAACTCTTTTGGCTCCAGTGAGGTGGTGCATGATCCACAGCCACACAATAAGGGAACTAGTCGATACACAGATCTGGGAAAAAGGCATCGCAGATCTTTTCTTTCACCACTAAATTTTAGCTTTTTGAAAATTACAATCACCTGGAGTTTTATCCCTATCAAATAAAAACGAAGAATGGTGGTAAAATTCACTGAAAGCTCTTATAATGCGTCAGAATATATCAAAACGAACCCAAAATCGCAGAACCCTCAGTTGACAACTTGTGTGTCAATCTACATTACACGTTCCCAAATTGAAGCTGCAAAAGCAAATGCAAACCCAGATTTATCAACATATGGCAGAATCACAAATGATCTTACCATTCTACTGACTAACTCATTCAACTATGTGTTGACTGAGAATAAAAAATTATTTTGCCCACCCTGGAGGCTCATTCAACGAATTAACCAAGGTAGCAGGAGGTATTGTAACTCCCAATACTGCGCAGAGGGTTCAGGAGGCATTGCCAAACACCAACCCTTTGGAAATCAACCAAGGCGACCAAACTGAATCAATAGTAATTGTTGGATAAGTTGGCCATCATCTACACAAGTTGGAAAGCAAACAACGTGCTTAAACTGAAATGATGGTAGAGTTTAAATCAATTGGCCGCCATTTTCACTCTTTGGAAGGCAACCAACACGCCCAAACTGAATCAAAATTTGATGTCAGATCAGTTCATGATAATTTTTAGTAAACTCAAAATCAAAATCAATTGGAACTAGCCAAATAGCCAATCAGATAGTGGAAAAATCCCAGACAGCATCTGCTGATGGTCAGAGAAGGCTTTAGAAATAGATTGGTGTGAAGATGAACCTGAATTAACCAATCAATTGACAGGAAGTAATCCAAAAACAGGTAAGCCTAACCAACATGGGAAAATTCAAGTAACAACTGGGAAGGTCCAGCAGGTGCCATAGCGTAAACCCAAAAAGATGCTAGCGCCTCTATCTGGGGTCCCTCCCCTTGGCTAATCAGCCTGATAAATTTACATTTAAGTTAGAATATAAACAAAAATAAACGAGTTAAGGATGCATCAGCCGCATGTCAGAAAAAGCTAGTGCCAGCGCCATCCACCATTTACCCTTGTGAAGCTGCTTTTGTGGCTGAAGTGAGGAAGAGGTGGGCAGAAACTTGCTTATAATATGCGCTCCCTAGGTCCACTATGGCTCATGCAGTTAGAGTCTACAATGTGAATAATCAAGTAAAGTTTTATACAAGAGATTATTTTATCTATTTTGAAGCAATAGCGAGAGCCTTTCCAGTTAACACCAAAATCCGTGAAGTAGTAAAAATCCACTATATTGGTGTAGGGTTTGCAACTGCACCAGATGCAGACAGGGTAGCTTCTACTAAAGTAGAGATTCCACATGGATTTCTTTGTATAACTAGAACGAGATAAAATCTGGAGAAAATTTCTTGTGTAACTTTCTCTAATCTCCCAATTAAAGTGGACCCAGAGTCCTAAAGCTTGCCCTGCATCAGGAGTTGATAAAACTTTAGTTAGTTATAACAGCGGACCTTTATGCACTAGCCTATTATGCTCCAACCCAATGGGCTCATATTGCTAAACATCATATAACCCTAACCCTAGGTGGCCTGTAACATATAAGATATTCCATGAGTGGAAGTCATTGGATCATGTTCAGAAATATTCTTTGTTGATCCTAGCCTGGCGGGCCGCGCTGCTCATGGTGTAATTCTTTGAGCCATCTAAATAATAGTTGCACTGCTTATAAGCAAGCACTCTCATCCAGTAGTTAAATCCCTGTGACAGGTAAGAAACGCTAACATACAGTAGCAGCGCAATCCTTCAGCCTACCCACTGGGTACTGGTACAGGTTCTAATCCCTGCTGCCCTTTAGATGGCATTTAAGCAGGCACATCCAGTAGCACAGCTTTATTCTCTTAGTGATGTAAACCCCATTCCAGCTGGCACCCCTTATAAGTTGCCAGATTCTTCACCAGCACGAAATAACCGCAATCTGTTTCAAAAAAGTTAACCCAGAGGAAGCCATCCCAGTGGAGTCATCTGAACTAATTTGGTACCACAAGATACTCAGAGAGTGAAGCAGGTATGGAGTACCCCAATTAGAAATGGAGGTTTCAAGTCATCTCCCCCCACCGTCAAAGGGGATTGCAACTCAGATTTCATTCTCTGTATTAAAGGAGGTGAACATGGACTTTTATATTTCAGAGGAGCCCAAATGGAGATACCATGGAGAGCCCTCAGTATACTCCCATGAAGAGCAGTGGGGGTAGTATCCTGGGATTGCTTACAGGGTTCTTAGGCCCTTAAGCTTAGAATAACCCCTCCTCCAAGTTGATCTGCTAGGATTGCCGCTAAAAGTTAGGCTCAAAGAGTTAAAATGAGCTGCCTAATAGGTGCAGATTTAAGCTCTGTAATCCACGGAATATGGAGGGGGACAACTATGAGGCCCCAAAGGGGCATTCCGACCCTGCAGTACATTAACTCCAATGGGCTGCAAGATTACAAATGGATAGCCCGCCTTTACCACAACTTCAGGTCAACTTGTGTGGATATTGCAGCTGTCCAAGAGCCCCGTGTCCCCACCTCTGAGATGGAAGCATGGAATGACTAATTTAGAGGTAACTCCTGTTGAACAAAATATGTAGGCCTTATTATCCTCAACCCTTTAGTTAAAAACCCACCAATTTTTGAAATACATTAATGATCGTCTTATCTTGGCTAAATTATTTATCCCTGAGTCTTCCTTCTTTTCTGCAAGCATATACCTGCCAAATTCAGGACTGGAGCAGGATTTGCTATTAGAGAACTTTCTATACTAAAACTCCCACGCAACACAGCGTTGATGGGTAATTTTAATACAATATTAAGTCGTGTGTGGGACACATTTCCTCCTGCAACACAAGACAGATGAGATACTGCTCGGCTTCAGGATTTTTCTCAGGTCAAGTGGATTCACAGATGGCCTTTCCCCATCAGCATCTGTCCTTGGCTGTATGTCTTTGATCCAAGGTTCAGGTCAGGAATATAGATCAGCTTCAAGGATTGATATGGTCTTAGTGGGCCCTTGCTGGTTGGTCGAGATTCTCTCCCATGACCTGAGATGACACTATCATTGACCACAAATCCCTAACAATGATCCTGACAACCATCTCCAGATCATCAAGGAGATTTTGGCCAAGGATTTCTCCGGGGCTCATGAACAACCAATTTGCAAGGGAGAAGATGAATATGGCCATTTGTGATGCAGAAAACCTGGACTCACCTCATTTGTGAACTTTGTAAGAAAAATAGACAGATAAAAACAAGGATATTAAAGGTGGCCTACAACTGTGCTAAGTCTTAAATGATGGCCGTCCAGAATAAAGTCAGAAGGGTTGAAGCATTATACGTCACTTTGAAAGGAATTGCTGACCGGCGCCTTCCAACTGGTTGAAAGCGCAGGAAGTGGCCCAAGAGAGATATCAGCGGGATCTTATTGATTAGTAGGAATGGGAAGCAAACTTCACATTATCGCATTACTAACCTAGCGGGAACGCCCCACCTGTTGCTTCTACCAGTAACAAAAAACCTGCTCAAAGGCTCAGGAGATGGCAACCTTTAGGGTGGGGACCATAATCTCCACAAACAAAGAGGAAATCACCAGTGAAATCCAACATTATTATTCAGCCATCTTCAAGGCTTCCTTGGTAATCCCAGAGGAAGTTCAGGTATCATTGGAGGGGCTCCGAAACTACTGGCTAATTTCTCAGCAGATGATGAACCTTTTGCACCAATCACGCAGCAAGAAGTAATTGACATTATACTCCACAGCCCGCGCCTGAAGGCCCAGGCCCAAATGGTATCCCATATGAAGTGTATCTAGTGGATCCCGTCACAGTACAAAGGCCCTCCAGCCTCTCTTCCTGACCCTCTTGGCAGGAGGGGGAGTACTTCCTGACTCGTGAGGATCAATTATGACCTTTATCTATATGAAAGCAAGCCGTGAGGACCTTGAAAACTGGCGACCAATATCACTACTGAACAAAGACCACAAGCTATTTACTAAACTTCTAGAAAATGCATGACTAAATGGGAAGCACCACGCCTCAACCCATCTCAGCATGGCTTATATCCCAGGGAGATCGCTTTATAACAATTACAATGAGCTTCTTGCAACCCTGTCAGCTACCTCGTCTCAAACTCATGGTTTTATGGCGCTTCTTGATATGGAAAAACATATGATTGAGTAAATTAAAAAGTATCTTGACGCCTCCATAACCCGTCTCCACATCCCACCACAAGCTAAGGCATGACTCTCAACGCTCTACGCTCAACTTAACACTAAGGTATGCCTTCAACGGGCTTTACAGCAGCGGTGATGATTGAACAGGGTCTCCGTCAAGGGGATCAACTGAGCCCAATCTTGTTAACCATAGCTTTGATCCTCTTATGGCCCTACTCCAGAACGGTGGGTGGGTAGAAAAGTTCCTGGTAAACCCCACCGCACTATAGCCTTTGCTGATGACACAGCAGTGCCAGTTGGATTAACAAGCACTTAGAACTGGCCATGGAGACCCTGGACCACTACTCCTAGGCGTCCATTGCAAAAGTTAGCACTTTCAAAACCTTTTTTAGTGCAAGTTGGTAAATCATCTTTTTCTCTTCTTTTGGTCTGGAACCTACCTGGGAGCACCTTTAGGCACCTAGGTGTCCTCATCACACCACAAGGGGTTGTAATCAAGGATAATGAGGACCACTTTCTGGATGCAACGAACTTGCATGTAGTCAGCTGGAACCGCCGACATATCACCCCCAGGGATGCGCCCTGATGGCGAACGTTTTTCTGTTATCAAAGGTATTATTCCTCGCTCATGTCTGCCCCTTTGCGGATAGTTTCTACTTGAGGTTGCATGTGATACTCCTTTGTGGATATGGAAACCAATCACGCACCCAAAGCTCTGAGCACATTATCACAACCCCGCAGTGAAGGGTGCCTAAGTCTTTTAGATGTTAGACCCCATGTCACTTCAATACTGACGGGGTTCCTTAAGCCCATCATTTTCTGGGATATGGCTCCAATGCCACGGTGGGGTCCAGCTTTACGCCAGGGTTTAGCGGCCTCACTAGGGAACCCATGGGCCTCTCCAACAGCTGTTGAGGAATGGCTAAAAACCATTTAGGCCACCACCTCAAACCCTCATCAAGTATTTACTGGAACCAAACTCTCCTTGCACTTAAGAGGGTAAGGGTACGGGTGTACCACACCTTCCCTTATAAAAGGAGTTTCATATCTTTTTTAAAGATTCGGTAGTAGCAGAAACCACCCTGCATAACAACCACCCAAATTTTACCTTTTAACTCCATATCATCAATTAATTAATGATAAGAGGGGATGGAGAAAATTATGTTTGTCCTTGCCAGAACAGAATTTTGCACCTGTAACAGCAATTTTACCACACCTTATCTTGTGGTTACAGGTGTGCGCAACTACACCCATTTTCTTATAAAAGGAGTGGCCCTGGGATCAGCCCCCAAGCATCACACCCTGGTTGTAAGTCTAGAGACCCAACCTCTTGGGCTAGATCGGGAAAAGGTCCCTTTTAGGAAGAAGAAGGGACCTAATGCCCCTGTGGAGCCCTTGGATCAACTGGGAACACTTGGGTCATGTGGTGGATGAACGTTGGGTCACTGTATTGGCACCAAAAAAACCCACCACAGTACCCCATTTGGCAGCTTCTGCTCTGATTGAAAAGATAAAAGAGGTATGCAATGAGATAATACAGGCCAGGAGCCTTCAACAGCAGCTTCCCCTCCCTCTGAGCCCCACTTCGCCATCCTCACGTTCTTGGTTAAGAAGAAAATGAGCCTCAAAACTCAGGAAAGGGCTCCTGAGTCAGAAAACAGGTCCAGGACATGGAAAACAAAGTTCTGGGTTCGGGAAATACAATCCAACTTGGAAATTTGCTTTTTGGAAATTTAAAAAATCCTTTAAAAATTCATCATAATTAACCCTGGCAGAACCCAATTCGGCCGCTCCTTCAATATGAGTCAATCTTCTTATGTTTGGATCAGTGAGGGTCCCTCCCTGGCGGATCCAACGCTTACATTGCCAAGCTTTGCGACCTTTGCATAAGCTGGATGACAAAGCCCCAAACCCAGTCTGAGTACCCATAAGTACGTCAGCTATTGCTACGCAGGAAAAATGTACCCATGGCCCACCTTTTCCCCACTTCACTTATATAAGGCAACTGCCTCTGTAAGGAGCAGTTGTCAGTCCATTTTTAACTTTGAGTTTTAATAAAACTTCTCCCTCCAAAACCCACTCCGCGAGATCTGCCACTTTTTCCATGATACTTTTACTTATCCAAGTGAAGTACGCAGCTTTCTGCATCTTAAAGCCGATGGTCATCTAGTGGGCCCTCCAAGCCATCAATCTGGTGGCCCACTAAATGGTGATTGCGATCTAGAAACTCGCCACCAGCCTATGATGTCAATCTGCCGCTTAGGAAAAGTTTTAAGTTCCACCAAACTCTTCACAAAAACCTGGTTCCCATTCAGCACCCAGCAGACCAGCTTTGGGGCTGCCTCCCAATCCACAAAATAATTGGAGAATTAAGACTACTCCGCCTCGCTGATCTGCTAGTGGTTCAGCGTTATTTGAGCAGAGTGAGGCTGTCTCCACTAATCACAATTCTCTGGTTGGAAGTGAGGACTTGCCATCCACACAACCGCGAGGTGGGAACCAGACACCAAACTATCTGGATCATTCCAGTGAGGGCCAATCTGGCCCAAATCTATTTAAAAACGATATGCCGCACTGGTGATGTACCCAACCTTTCTACCCAACCCAAAACCCCCAATGGATGCAAAATGAGGCCTAAGGCCTTCCAATGGTCAGAGCGATTTGATTTGCAACGCTGATCATTTTGAAAGCTTTGGAAATTTCTATGATTTTCAAAATTTTTCTATGATGAAACAGTCCAAAATGGGTGGGAAAATGAAGCCAAAGGTCAACAAATACAAACCCAGGAGGTTTGGTCGTCCTCCTTGCCTCTCCCACCCTTGGGGGATGCCCTAGCAAGACCTGCGGTTGCCCCATTGCAGGCATTTGTTTTGTTATGGGCCTTTGGTATGTTGATTAGCTTCTATTTCCCTCACCAGAATACTAGGGGATCCCTCCTCCAACTGTTTAGAACTGCTATCACCTTGGCATTCTGGGCTTTTCATTGGGTTCTTACACACCTAGATTGGAAGCCCAGTCTTACTTTAATCATTAGAGTTCCATGACATAATGGAGCGACCAATAACTTCAGCACTTTCCGCCCTCCTCATGGAATCAGGCGAAGCAGTTGCATACCTAATCACCATGAATTTTCATTCCCTATGGGACTTAGTCTTCTCTTGCTGGTCATTCATCTCATTCTGCTAATCCTGCAAACAATTCTTATCAACCCAGAATAACATTCATCCAGCACCAGCAAACCAGGCTGCACCTTTGGCAAGTTTAGTAGCAATGGGAATCCATCCAGTCCCATCACCTGAAGTAGCTGAATAGGCGTTAGATCTCTAGCTGAGCTTCATGTACGCTTCGCTGCTGGGGGGTCACAAACTCCTACTCCCACTGACGCACAGAGAAGTGTGGCCCTTTTAGATGCTCTTGATTAGGAAGCACGCCGTTGGGTCATAGGAGTACTACGGGCTGTCACCAAAATGGGAGACCACACTCCCATTATTAAGTATAGTATCTGATGCGGTCCAAACACCAAAATCTAGAACATCCCGCCTTTACCGTCTCTTTACCCTCCACCAGAAGGTCCCTGACTTTCCATCACTGGTTGAGGCTTTACTGGCGTTAGTACCTTCAGATGGAATTCCTACGGACATTGCAGTGGCAGCTTTCAGAGCTGCCTTGGACGTCTCTTCAGCTAGCAATGCTTGGGACCCTCTCCCAGTGTTCATGGAGGCTGAATTTACTTTAGCATATTTAGTAGGGGCAAAACCACTATACAAGTATGGCCTCAGTAGCAGTAAGGACATCTCAGCCATCGGTGAACACTCTCCCAGATGGCTCATTCCAGTCCAAACCACCCGCTCCTACCTCCGCAGGGAACAAGGGCACAGGGAAGCGCTACACTGGAGTTGCTTTGTTAGCTCCCTACCAGCAGGTTACTTTGAAGATTAACATGCCACCGGTGGAGAAACACTTCCCCTTTCCTGCGGATGAGGAGTTGATTGTGACATTGGACCCAAGTAATCCAATCCTGACGCCAGCCCAAATGGTCCAAGTGGAAGTCTACGTTGCACTTAATTAGGAAGATGATGCGCATACCACTAATCCTAGTTCTTCTCCCACTGAGTCGGCCTCACCCACCATATGTAAATATGAAAGTCCCTCCACATCAACAGTGATGTGCAATGGCATAACGGTAGACCCAGCTAACCAATACTGAATGGGGACCAGGAGAGCCTCTCAGAGGGATCTGATGAGAAGCAGAGTAGCTTACTGAAACCTAAAGAACCACTTCTCATTATGAAACCCGCCCCACCTTCCGCTGCCCCCACTCTTTCCATGGCCAATAAAGAGGACCAAGCTTATTTCTTGTTTCCCATTACCTTCAGAGTAGGTGTACGGAAGATCATAGCACAAGCTCTACTGGATACTGGAGCGGCGGGCAACTTTATGGATTTAAGAGTGGCACACTCTCTGGACCTGAATACAGTGCTTGCTCCTCCTATATTAGGTGCTTCATCTACACCTATGATCTGCCATACTATCCAACGCCCAGTACAGTTCCTTATCCACAAATTTGGCTTCTGCGATCACTTTTAAGCGGTATCTGATTTATTATACCCTGTTATCATGGGGATAGGGTGGTGGCGACGCCAACATGTGAACATCAATCTGGAACTTGATTCTTTGTCCTTCGCTAATAAGAGATGTAGTGTGGAATTCCCATTAATTGAAACTCTCACAACAGAGCCCTCACTCGGCTCAATCTCTTCCTCTGAGCTGCCTCCTTTTGACCTCCCCAAATTTTTCCTGAATTCTTAGCACCATATAAGGATGTTTTTGACATGAGACTAGCAACTCGACTTCCTCCACATTCAGAATATGACCTAGCCTTCCAGCTAACCGTGCATCTTGTCAAGATCAATTGCCTGGTGTGCCCTCACACAGAGGAAGAAGACAAGGCGCTGGGCATCTGGTTGGATGATATGCTGGAAAAAGGATAGATTATCAAAAAATCTTCCCCCATTGGCTCTATAGTTGTCTTTGCCCAGAAGGCGGATGGAACCCTACGCCCATGCGTGGACTATGGCCATGTTAACAATGTGACAGTTCCAGACCCATACCCCTCCCCTTGGAACAAGCCATTGCACAGGTCATTGCCATATCCTGAGTCTTTTCTAAATTGGACTTGGCCAACGCCTTTAACCAGGTGAGGGTCAAGGAGGGTCAAGAGTGACTTACAGCCATCAGAACAAGGCGTGAGATTTTCCAGTTTTAAGGTGATGGCATTTGGAATTAAGAACGCACCAGCAACTTTCCAACGGTTGATTGATGATGTCCTAGGGGACCTAATATTTACCTGTGCTGTTGCTTATATCGATGATGTCCTAATCCACTCCCCACCCATGGACAGCATATTAAGGATTTGGAGGCTGTAATGGCTGCCATTCTCAAGGCAGGGCTTTTTGTCAAGCCATCCAAATGTTAATTATTTCAAGAGGAAGTAACATTTTTAGGGAACCTGGTCCTTAAGTATGGTTATGAAGTTCCCCCCTGTAATCTGGAGGCTATTCAGTCCTGGCCAACCCCTACCACCCAAAAACAACTAAAAAGTTTCCTGGGCACTGTAACGTTCCTAAAGAAGTTTTCTCCTGCGCTTGCCCAGCTGGCATCACCCCTCCACCCACTGACAGGGAAGAATGCTCTTTCAAAAGAACAGAGGAGTGTCAACAGACCTTTGAGACAATTATAACTGTCTTTCTATCAGCTCCAATCCTGCGGCATGCTGACCATCCAAGCCATTTATGCGGCATGCAATGCTTCAGCAGTTGCGGTGGGGGTGGTACTATTGCAAGAGCATGAAGGGAGATGTAACAATCGAAAATTGTACATTAATCTCATATGGTTGGGAAATATGAGATTTGTATATGTTAAAGGTTGCAATTCCATTATTCTGTGTAGGATTTTCCTATTTGGGTCAAAAACGAAACAGATTAAATAAATCGTTTATTTAATTGATTGTTCGTTCTGAGGTTCCCCCATTTCGCTGCCAAATTGCCTGGATGTCATCAATTCTGGAGGCTTTTGCGCCCCTCATTACCCACAATTCATTTAGCTATCTCAGGAAGTATTTCAAAGTGAGGTCAGCCCCAGTGGACCTCACTTTGGAATTCTATTCCAACTCTGAGTCTACTTCCATTAAAGGCTGCATTTGCAAGACTTGTTTTATTTAATTATTTATTTAAAGCAGGGTTGAGGGCGCGGATGGCGGCATGATAAGGAGGACAGGAAGGGGGTGGACGCGCCTTGAGTTCTCTTGAAGTGGTCTTGCCCTGGAAAGAGGGGATGGAGCCAGAGTGGCCTGAGGCGACAGAGGTCATTTGGCAGCACCTCGTCCTGGTGACCCTGAGGTGATAGAGGCTGTAGGGACGCACCTTGGCCTGGAGGCCCAAGGTGACAGAGGCCAGTGCTTTGCACCTCGGCCTGGTAAGCCCAGCAAGGCATCTAACAGGACAGGACCAGTTGGAGCTGGTACGACCACATATGGGGGTTTAGGTTTAGGTTTGGTGGCAGGCTGGGCCTTGGGAGCCCTGTCTTTACATTATTTTAAAGTCAAACTTACCTTGGTGGGCTGTGGTTCCAGCCAGCCCGCAAGATGGCCACGGTCAATGTCCCAAGCATCACCGTGGGACATCAGTCCCTTTCGTTGGTTTGTAGGGTTTTCCAACAAAGGAGATGGGGAGCTTGGGGGGTGAGCCAGACTGCTGGCAGTTGATGGACTCAGTGCCCACCAAGAGACCTCCAGAGAACCTGTTGATTTTATCTGGGGGCTCTGGATTTCTGGTCAATTTCCCCAAGCTGCTCATGGAAAAAGGTCTCCTGTCAAAAAAGTCATTGGTTGCTGCATGCCTGCCTTGCCAGTTCAGGTTTGAATCTGCTGGTATTTCCATTTTACAGGGGGTAATGTAACAATCGACAACTGTAAATGAATCTCATAAGTTTGGGAATTATGAGATTCATGTATGTCAATGGTTGCAATTCTATTATTCCGTGTAGGAATTTCCTATTTTGGGTTGATAATAGAATAAATTAAATAAATCGTTATTTAATTGGTTGTTCATTATGAGGTTCCCCCATTTTGTCGCTGAGTTGCCTGGATGCCATCAATTCCATAGGCTTTTGCGCCCCTCATTACCCACAATTCATTTAGCCTTTTCAGGAAGTAATTCAAAGTGAGGTCAGCCCCGATGGACCTCACTTTGGAATTCTATTCTGACTCTGAGTCTACTTTCAATAAAGGCCTCATTTGATAGACTTGTTTTATTTAATTATATTTATTTAAAGCAGGGTTGGGGGCATGGATGGCGGTGTGATAAGGAGGACAGGAAGGGGGTGGACGCGCCTGGAGTTCTTTTGGAGTGGTCTTTCCCTGGCAAGAGGGGATGAAGCCAGAGTGGCCTGAGGCGACAGAGGCTGGTGCACTGCACCTCAGCCCGGTGAGCCCAGCAAGGCCATCCAACTGGGCAGGACCATTTGGAGTTGGTACAACCACATATAGGGGTGTAGGTTTAGGGCTGGTGGCGGGCTGGGCCTTGAGAGCCCCCTCCATTACAGGAGGGAACATCCAGTAGCATAATTCTTAAGGAATACACCTCCACAGAAAAAGCTTGGGCTATATATGATAAAGAGTTGGCTGCATAGGCATGGTCACAGACTCATTGGAGATATCTTCTTCAGGGAGCAAAGCATGAAGTCACAATATGCACTGACCATAAGTCCTTATTGTACTATCATAAACCCCAAAAGCTGGCTCACCATCAAGCACACACATACAGGGATCTTTGCAACTTTAAATCATATATGAGTTCATAAAAGGGCCCCTAAATGTGCTGCTGGATATGTTGAGTCGCAACCCTGCCTTGGCTCCAGGCCCAGAGGAGGACCTGTCTGAGCTCAACACATTGGTGCCTTCCACCATGATCCTCTCCCTCGCCCCTGTCATGGTATCATATGCCAATATATCTCCAGAAAACCCAATTTCAAACGCGTTTTAACAGGTCAACTATAATGACCAGAATGAATTGAAGTGGTAAAAGACATGGAGACTAAGAAGCGCAAACGGCCCCTATACCACTTAAAGGATGGGATAATCTTCTTTCAGGACACAATTTGGGATCCACCTACCCTGCGCATGCAGGTTTTTGAAGAGCATCACACCCCACTAACAGTAGAGCATCCTGGTTAAAAGATATGTGCCCAGTTAGTTAAAAGAACCTAAAATTGGCCTGGGCTCTCCAAGAACACCCCAGCCTGAGTATCAAGCTGTGTTACCTGTGCCCGCTCTAAATCAGACTGCGCCGGAAAAAAGGGTCTTCTCTACCCTTTGCAACAAGCTGAGGGTCCCAGGACATCAGTGTCAAGGACTGGATTATCTTTAACCCAGTCTGGCATAGCAACTCGTGAACTTGCCATGCCTGAGCTAAGAGTCCAGTATAACAAGGGAAGGGTGTGGATAAAAAATATAATAGCTGTGAATAAAGGTCTGTTGGGCCCTAATATAGGTTGTAGAGCTTCAGCTAGACCAATCCCTGTTAGGGCCAAGATACCAGTGACAGTGGGTAATTGTGAAATTGAGTTAGAGAAATTATTTGGATTTTCAGAGTTGTTTAATTGATATATGCCTGATAATAAAGATCCTTGTACTTTACTAAGGATCACAAGAAAGTAAAACAAGTAAGTAAATAGAAGTATCTAAATTTTATTGACTGCAAGGAATGATTTTAGAAATATTCAGCTTATATACACTTTTCAGACTAATTGAACTAGCTTTAGGGCTTACTTGATTCTTATCTAGCTTTAGATTCTTTAGGTTTTTCTGTCTTAGATAACCAAAGCTTAGACTAGTAGTCAACTGTCTAGATAAAAGGAAATAAAAAACCT
>JAKSZP010013895.1:0-33835 GCA_022478985.1 Massospora cicadina | reverse complement strand
CCCCATTTCTAGTTGTGTCAGGGCTTGGGCCAGTGGGAAGGTTGGCAGATGATTTGTCCATCTCAGCGACATTAGTAATATTCTTAATAAAACTCACTATCAGCATGGGTAAGTCATCCGTTTCTATGTGCTGTGCACAGATGGGCAGCTAGACTTCCCTACGCTTGGTTGGTTGGCCTTTGTTCACTGCTCTATAAAATTGCAGTGCGTTATGGCAGTCTATTGCTCTCTCAATTCTTGTTCAATTCACTTTTTGTTATAAATTGTGATATTTGTGAGAGAGAGATGTGAGCTGATTATGCTAGAGGAGGTATTTTTAAAATCAATTGGACTTTTGATTCAAAGTTTTGATTTAGATAAACTTGTTAAATACCCGAATGACCACTAACCACTTAACAAAACCATTTAAAATATCAAATCAGCTGAATATCAAACTGCTCAGCTGTAACAATATAGCGAATACCATCAGAGTAAATATAGGATTTTCACTTGTTACATATTAAACTTTTTATTTTACTATATTTTTCCCATGTTTTAATAGTTATTCTGCTATTTGGGGCGGAGACAAATCCAACAAAGCAAAGATTATAAAAATTGGTTCAGCCATTCTTGAGCTATAAATGGTGTAACTAACATGACTTTGTTTTATATATATATATAATGACTTTGAAGGTTAGCAGCGTTGTTTTTGGGTGCTGCAACTATTTCTTAAATTGCAGGTCCTTAGTTAGCGTATATATTAAAGGGTCAGTTTTTAAAATTGTTGCAAATTTAATATTGGGATGGATGATGGGGAATGCAATGATTGGCTGCATCCTAATTTAGCTTTTCCAAATTTATAAAAACATTCTAAATTGAGATGCGCTCCACCATCAGAGTTTTAGCACATGAATTAGAAAAAGATTTTAGAAATTTTAAAAAGGGAAATTTAAAAAAATGAAGAATCAGAAGCATTTTTAACACTTAAAGTTTACATTAAAATTGACATTATTGTGCAATAAAATTTATTATGATAAGAAAGTGATTAAAAGATTAAGATATTCAGAAATTCAGAAATTCAGGAAATTTGGTGTCTTTAGGGACAACCTGCCTGGAGTAGTAAAATCATCTTAGTGGTTTCGTTGAGAGTTTTCTCTACATAAGAGCCTAATTTTATTAACTTAAAACCAACTAGGCAAGGTAGGGAAAGGTGTAGACATTTTATAAGAAAAAGAGCAACAGGCACCACCTGGATTTTTCACTTTAGTGTAAAGCCTTATATCACCTTTCCTTTTTGACCAAACTTCTAACAAGGGTGAAGTATCCAGATTTCATCTTTGCGGGGTAAACTTTTCATAAGTGTGTAAATTGATGGCCAAATGATGTGACGTTAGTTTCAGAATTAATGAGTCACCATTTTTAAGACAAAAGTAAACTTCCCTAGAATGGAAACAGGAGGTAAATGGGAGTCTGGGAAGGATTTGTAGATAGTAGGACTATTAGTGATTGGAAGACATGGGGATGGGAGTTCAAGCAAGGGTATAAAAGTTGATTCTACAAAAAAACACAACTTGCAATTGACTCTTAAGAGTTACAGAGTGGCTGGCCAAGAAGAATATAATAAATAGGTTGGATCATTCATCTATACACCCTGACATTATTGTGTTAAAGAGGTAAAAATGCTAACAAAGACGCAGAAATAAATTAATTGTGGCACTGTGGTCATAATTCTCATCATCAGGAGAAAGAATCATAGCAACTGGCAACATCCTATCTTTAAGAGACCAAGGCGATGTTGCACAAGTAGTGTGAGGAAACTCAACCTTGAGACATGTCAGTGCTTTGTCACTAATATTTGAGAAACATCTGGAGCAAATGAAATTCTTGTTCTAAGACCAAGAGATTCACAACCTTGAGAAAGGACTCTGGACTCATAAAGCAGTGGCTTGCAAAAGGAGGCTGTAGGACTAAAAAAGAGTCATGCAAAACAACACACAAAACCACAAGCTTGTGAAATAATCTTGGCGGATGGGAACCTAGTTATTGGGAGGTCCACGATGTACTGCAGCAGAACTCACTAATTTTAAAGCATTTATTTAAGGCCAGGGAAGGAAAAAAATTTTAGTTGCAAAAAATTATTATCATATAACCTCATATGTGAACAGGAAGAGTTTAATTAAAGCCTTATAGCTCACTAGCCACTAAGAGGTGAGACATCTTTGTGGGCATATGAATTTGTCCAAGAAGCGTGCTCTCAGATTTCATTCCTTGACAAGGTCAGCATTGTCTAAGGATTTTCCTGTAATTGACCTCTGGGATATAGACTTACAATGATTTTGTTTTATGGTTCTGAATGTAAGCAATGTCGTGACCTCACTATTCAGGACACCTCTTTCCACTTTATGTGAACAAAAAGACAAAAACCCTCACTTCTGGAGTGAATTGATCCTAATGATTTTATTAGGCCATAGTATTTTCAGCATTTAGTCATGTTTATGTTTAAATGATATAATTTATATGCACTATCATTAGTAAGAAAAAGTTACTCATTAAACCATGTCTTCACACATGAGATCAACTGATTGCATATGTGCTGAAGCAGGTAATGAATCTTAGTGCACCACATCACAATTCTCTTACAAAGTGACAATTATTTATTATTCTTTTATGCTGCTTTATTTTTTGGAATATTTTAATCCAGATAATGTATCTCCATTTGACCGTCTGTTTTATCCTAGTGATATACTACTGGCCTTTTGAAGCTGGGTGAAGGGAGATCCTGGGTGTGAGCAACTTTTGGCTATACCATTTTGCAAGTGGTTTGCTAAACCACTCATCCCATGAGCTGCAAGGACCCCATAGGATTGCACTAACATGTATGATGATAACGTACCAAGGAGGTCCAGATCATATGACTTATAATCTTCAGGACAGTTGCTGATGCACCAATGTGACTTTAGAGTAGGGCATAGGTCCGCGGATAACATTGGTCATTTTGTAGTGAAGTAGTCAGTATGTCAAATTTTATGTATTTGCTGATTGCAAACTTGCAGTAAAAGATATGCCATGATAGTGAATAAGCAGGGTTTGCCAATGTTCATATCACCATCCATGTGCACCAACGAAGCTCCTACTACTGTAATTATCTGTTTTGTGACAAATGCTATGATATGCAAAATATTTAAAAATTACAAATTAAAAATTGTGAGGGTATATTTTCTTATCTATAAATACTTGGAAAGGAAAACTAAAATAGACCAGTACTCATAAAAGAGAGAGCACTAGCCTGTAAAAAATAAAGAACTTTGAAAGTTTGGAGAGCTGTTCATAGTTCTGCTAAACTTTTCATGTTGCAGGTTTCTTTGGTTCACACTTTAAAGGAAAGGGTCAGATTACAAAAATGTGATGAGAATTGAGTTAAGAGGGATGGTTGGCATTCCATGATTAGCTGCTCCCTAATTTAGTTATTCCAACTTTTCATAATTTTTGATCTGAGATATGCTCCACCCTCAGTGATCTGACACTCAAGCAATAAAGGAATCTAAAAATCCAGGAAAAGGAATTTAGAAAAATAGTAGAAGGGTGAGTCAAAACTGGTTTTATAAGGATAAATTTATTGGTAAAGCTGGATAGTACCATGAAAATTAAAATTAAATATGATTCAAAACGTAGGAGATTTGGAGAATTGGAAGATTGGAAAGAGCCAGGGAACTCTTACCTGAAGTAGAGTTTGCCAATCTAGAAGTTTAATTGAAGGATTTTTCTAAAAAATGTATAATTTTTCAATGTGCAACTTTCTAGTCAAGGCGGAGATTGTATTATGTAATTATAAAATTAGGATAGCAGGTAGCACTTGGATTATTAATTTTGGAGAAAGCCTTAAAGAAGCAAAAGAAGAATTTATTAAATTTTTTTATTTTTTTTAAAAATTATTTTACTTTAACTTACATTTTTATATTACACTGATCACTTATATCTATAAGGAGTGATTAAATAGGAGTTAGAAATAAGAATCAAATTAATTTGGGAAACTAGCCAGATCTATGAAACTTTCTTTTTGTGAATCTTACATATATCATATTAAGATACACATATCAAATGAGTACTAGTAGCCTAATTAGTAGCATTATTAGCCAATTATCTTTTAGTTATATCAGCTGATATCTTTACATAACTTTATGAGCTATAGAAAAGAGGTAAAAGGATAAATAATTATCACTAAAAGTTAGTCTAACTTTATTCTAGATACTAAAATTTATGGCCTTTTTGTATCAAGTTTACACATAAGAAAGATGTCAAAATTTAATTCAAATTTTATAGAACCTATGAATAGTTTATACTAGATTAGTGAATCTTAGGGTTGAGAACTATGCGAGCTTAGTATAATAGCTTCTTTCTTTGGTTAACAAGAATTTAGTATTAGGGTTCTTATGATCTCTTTCTGCTAAGCATCACTTTTCGAAAATCAATTCAGCCTGAATTTTAGCTCCACTAAAGAGATTTACGAAAACTATTAGCAAATATGGCGGGAAACCCCGCAAAAGAACCCGCAGGCTATGCCAAACGAGCCAGCACCACCCCAAACGAAGCAACCCTCAGTTACCCACCTCAGGGTCAACCAGAATCACCCGCTCTCAAGCAGCAGCCATGAAAGCAGGCACCACCCCCAACCTGGAGCTACTCCAACTAGCACCAGTTCACCTGATCGCACTTCTGCAACCTGCACGCCTAACAGCTCTGTGTGTGCTGCCTCCCACCAACCCGCTGGGCCCCCTCCAACCAAGGAGGCCATCACCCACGCTGTTTTAATGGCGTCTGCTCAGTTGAATGCAACTCAGCCCATCCAGACATTCACCTCCCCCATTGTGTCAGCTAATTCAGCCCCATCTATTATTGCTGACGCCGTGTTTCTGGCTCCCTCCATGAGGGGCGATACCCAGCTACCTGGCCCCCAAATCCTCAGATGTAAGGTTGGATTAGCCGCACATTCTGGTTCACTAAGCACCAAATTGGGACAATCTACTCTTCCCAATGAGGATTCAAATGGTTCGGATTTTGGAACTTCACACCAGTTCCAATCTCACCCGTCCCATTTAAACCCCGTAATTGGCACTTCTCAAGTCGGCACTTTATCACAATATGCTGAAAACGACCAATTCACTAATCAGCCAATGAGTTTTGCCCACGAAATCACAGCAAATACTCGGGCTGAATTTACCCAAATAGATTGGGATGGTGATGAAACATCTCCCTCCTCCCAATTGGCTGGAGTTAATTCCAATCTGGATGGGACTCCCCAATTTAGCGAGGCCCAACAATCACCTGGCCCCTAAACCCTTGGATGTAAGGTTGGATTAGCTGCACATTCTGGTTCACTAAGCACCAAATTGGGACAATCTACTCTTCCCAATGGGGATTTAAATGGTTCAGATTTTGGAACTTCACACTAGTTCCAATCTCACCCGTCCCATTTATACCCCATAATCAGCACTTCTCAAGTCGGCACTTTATCTCAATATGCTGAAAACGACCAATTCACCAATCAGCCAGTGAGTTTTGCCCACGAAATCACAGCAAATACTCGGGCTGAATTTACCAAAATAGATTGGGATGGTGATGAAACATCTCCCTCCTCCCAACTGGCTGGAGTTAATTCCAATCTGGATGGGCCTCCCCAATTTAGTGAGGCCCAACAAACCGCCCCTCAATTTAATATGACGCCAGCAACTGCTGTAACATTCCAGAAACAAGGGAACTCTGCAAACTTGTCCAAACCACCAGCTCACACTCAACCTGCAATTGCAGCCCAAAGCAAACACAAACATACCAAAGGAGCCACTGGGGCGTGGCAAAAACCTCTGGCATCAACGCTACTCAAAGCTGATCCCCATGAAGTGGCGTTTATTGCTGATGTTAAGAAGAAATGGGCCGAAACTAGAGCGCAAAAAGCTCTACCTCGCTCAACCCTCTCCCACGCAATTCGCCTTTGTTATGGGCATAACCCTGTTGAATTCTATACAGAGGATTACTTCTCATACTTTGCAGCGATTGCAGAGACATTCCCTATTAACACCACCATCCATGAATCAGTGGAGGGCCACTACATCGATGTGGGCTTCACTGAAGCTGCCCTTGCTGACCATGCTGCCACCCTCCAGGTCATTATTCCACGCGGATCTCTTCGCATCTCCTGCACACGCTCTCACCTGGAGAGAATTTCATGGGTTACTTTTTCCAACCTACCAACGACTGTTGATCCTGAGTCTCTTAAACTGGCACTCCATCGTGGTTTAATGGAGTTTGGGTCTGTTCTTTCAGTGGACTTTAGCGTCCCCTCTTACTATGCTCCCACTCAAAGAGCTCGCACTTCTAGGGCGTCGTTCATCCCCTCCCCCACTGTATCCCGTAACATTGAGGTTATTCCTCGTGTGGCAGTAGTTGGGGCATGCCCTGAGATCTTTTTTGTTGACCCTGATCAGGCGCGCCCCCGGTGTTCATGGTGTAACGCCCTTGGACACTTGTATAGTGGCTGCACAGCTCGAAAACAAGCCCTCTTAGCCACCACCCAGGGGCCTAAACCAGGCCAAAAACGATCCCACATGGCTGCAGCAGCAATTCCACAACCCACACAATGGGTTCCCGTTCAAGACCTGTCCCCTGAGGCCTTACGCCTAGCAGTTGAAACAGCTAACCCCACTATTGGTGTGGGATACCTTCGCGCTCATGCCCCCTTCCAATGGGCACCCCCTCCAATCTCCCAGAGTCAACTCCCTCTCTCACCAAGCGCAAGGCATCTCCCACAGGGTGCCCCTCGTCAGCCACCCCCACTCAGGGCTCCGCGGCACCCCCACCAACCTCCACCAGCGATTTATCGCATCATCCCTCAGCTCCCAATGGAGCTATGCCCACCAGCATGGACTGGCAACTCGCGGCCTGCGGTAGAAGTGCCACCTCAAAGAGTCCTACCCCAACCCCACAGTCCATTTCGCGTGGATCCTTTGAAGTGTTGGAGGAAGTGAATATGGACTCAGACTCATCAAATGGGGACACCGCGGAGGTCACCATTGAGCACCCTCAGGTCCTTCCCCTGCAACGGAGCGGGGGCAGCATCCTAGGCTGGCTTACTGGGTCCTCCGCCCCCCACCCTCTCCTTCCCCTCAGAACCCTCGACGCTCCTCACGGATTGCAGCTAATAGTCAAGCTAAAGGACTCAAAACTAGCTGCCTCACAGCAGCAGGTTTAAGCGCTGGCAACCCCCAGGACATGGAGGGGAACAGCTATGAGTCCCCATGGCAGCACCCTGGCCCTGCAATCCATCAACACAAATGGGTTGCGGGACTTTAAGCGGAGAGCCCGCCTCCTCTGAAACTTCAGGTCAGCACAAATTGACATCGCTGCTGTCCAGGAGCCCCATATCCTCCCCCACGAACAATCTGCATGGAATGAACAGTTTGGAGGCAACTCCTTCTGGACAAACCATGCCGCCCTTATTGTTTCGCTTCCCCGGGTTAAAACCCATTCTTTTTCACAATATCTAGGTGGCCGCCTCATACTGGCCAAACTCACCACTCCTGACTTCTCCTTCTTCGCTGCAAGCATCTACCTGCCTAATGCAGGTCAGGAGCAAAATCGGCTCTTGGAAGAGCTCCTCCAACTCAATCTCCCACGGAATACAGTTCTCTTAGGAGATTTCAACACAACCATAAGTCGCGTCCGTGACTCTTACCCCCTTCAGCAAAGGAACGCCCTGGATCAAATCGCCTCCAGGAATTCCTTCGCCTGAGTGGCTTTATAGATGCGCTTCCACCCTCCGCGTCTGGCCTAGGTTGCATGACTAGGATCCAGTATGATGGAGGAGCTTTCCAGTCAGCGTCACGCATAGATATGGCACTGATTGGCCCCCTGCTAATTGGCCGCGTCTCCTCTCCCATCTCTCGTGACAACCATCTGAGTGATCACAGGTCACTCACCGTTGTCCTCACCACCACACTTAGACCGTCGCGTAGGTTCTGGCCTAGGGTTGCCCCAGCTCTTCTCGACAACCCCTTCACTAAGGAGAAGCTGTCTATGACCATCCGGGAGACTCTCACCTCCCCCCACCCCACCTGCTTGACCACAAGGCTAGATGGGCAGTGACCAAGGAGGGCATCACCCGCGTTGCTTACAACTGTGCCAAAGCCCAGATGACTGCAGCTCGCGCCAGAGTCAAAAGGGCGGAAGCCAGAATCAGACATCTAGAGCGAAACTGCCAGCCTTCGCCCTCTCCCATATGGTTGGAAGACTGGGAAGCGGCGCAGGAAGCACTCCGCTTGGAGCTCACACTGCAGGAAGAACGGGCAGCAAACTTTACAACATCTCGTTACTATGCTCAATGGGAACGCCCCACCCGCTTCTTCTTTCAGAAACAGAAAGCCCGGTCAACAGCGCAGGATATTACTGCACTGAAGATTGGCACTACAACCACTTCAGACAAGGAGGAAATCACGCAGGAACTACACCGCTTCTACTCCAGCCTCTTCCATGCCACCCAGGTGGACCCATCGGACATCCAAGACTTCCTGTGGCGGGCTCCAGAGCCGCCCATTGACCCACGGGCTGATGAGGCTCTACTGGCGCCTATTTCCATCCAGGAGGTGATGGAAACCCTTCTGAAATCCCCACGGCTTAAAGCCCCAGGCCCAGACGGAATACCCTTTGAGGTGTACCTTCTGGAACCTGCAGTGATAGCCAGAAACCTCCGCGACCTCTTCGCTGCACTCTTGGTGAATGGCGAGGTCCTCCCCGACTCCAGAGGCTCAATCACGACCCTCATTCACAAGAAGTCAGACCGTGAGAACCTGGCGAACTGGCGCCCCATAGCGTTGATCAACACAGACCACAAGCTCTTCACGAAGCTTCTGGCCAACCGCATCACCAAATGGGTGTCACCTCGCCTCTCCCCATCCCAGTACGGTTTTAATCCGGGGAGGTCGTTATGGGACAACTATAATGACCTTCACGTGACTTTGACTGCTAACTCTCGTAAGGTGAATGGCTTTGTGGCTCTTCTGGATATGGAGAAAGCATATGATCGGGTAGCCTGGAAGTATATTGATGCTTCCCTGGCCCGCTTCCATCTCCCACCCGCAGCTAGGCGCTGGATATCAGCGCTCTATGACCAGCTCCACACCAGAGTCCTGGCGCCAATGGGTTTTACAGTGGCAGTACCAGTTGGACAAGGTCTCCGGCAAGGGGACCCCCTGAGCCCTATCCTTTTTAACATCACCCTTGACCCCCTCTTGGCCTCCTTACAGGACAAGCTAACAGGGATTCTGGTCCCAGGTAAAGCCCCCACACGCACCATGGCATTTGCAGATGACACTGCCATTGCATTTGGCTGCCCTGGGGATGTTGCCCTCGCTGCTGTGACCATTGAGAGGTACACCAAGGCGTCCAACGCCATGGTCAACACCTCCAAGACAACAGTTGTACAGGTCGGCTCCCCCACCTTCCCCCCACCATTTGGTATTGAACCTGAGCGCGGTACCTTCCGTCACCAGGGCGTTCTCACCAACCAACAAGGAGTTGCGCTAAAAGACAATGAGGACTTGCTCCTTGCAGCAGTTAACTCCAGGATTGCCAGCTGGAACCGGCGGCACATCACCCCCAGGGTCGAGCTCTGATGGCCAATGTGTTCCTCCTCTCCAAAGTCTGGTTCCTAGCGCACGTCTGCCCATTCACAGATGCCTTTTATACGCGGCTCAATGTACTCCTCCGCTGTTGGATCTGGGGCTCAAACCATCCACCAATGGCCCTCTCAACCATTGCCCGACCCTGCAATGAAGGGGGCCTAGGGCTTCTGGACACGCGATCCCACGCCACCACAATCTTCCTGAAGTTCCTATGGCCGATTGTCTGCTGGGACGCGACCCCCATGCCCCAATGGGCGCCCGCCCTCCGCCAGTCAGTGTCAGCAGCTCTGGGTCTTCCTAGAGCATCTCTGACCTCATTAGGGGAGTGGCTCACAAACCACCCAGGCCATCTCCTAAAACCATCCTCATCCCCCTACTGGAACCAGGCTCTCCTTGCCCTGAAACGAGTAGGCGCGCGGATCCACCATGCCTTTCCATACAGAAGGGAAGGCCCTGGCCTCAGCCCACGTCGCCATGCAATTGTGCACAATGGACAAGTTGTCACAATTCGCCTCAACCCCCAAGATCGTCCTCCCATCCGCCCAAGACTCCTTGAGCTCCTCCCTCCCTCCGTGAGATTTGACCTTAAGGAATTGTGGAAGGACGTCTATCACCCCATCCTGTCAGCAAAGGTGTCCAACACCTTATGGAGAGTGCTCCACTGTTCATACAGGACAGGGGACCGGACTGGCCCTACCTTCCAGCACTGAAGCTGCCCCCGCTGTGTGGAGCCTATTGACTCCCACCTCCATCGTTTTTTCACCTGTCCAGGTGTCGCCGCATTTTGGCCAAAGGCCCGCGCGCTCCTCCATGTTCAGCCCTGGTCTGGACACCCTGTGCAAGACCTCATGTTTGAGCAGACATTGCCTGGTTGCCACCGACCCCTCCGTGTCCTCGCCTATGCCACAGCCATCTGGACCATCCATAACTCCTTCCTTCGTGCTGCCTTTGACCAGCAGGTGTGGACCCTTCCACACATGATCACCCACTTTCAGGTACACTTTGAGATGGCCCTGAAGGTCTGCACTATGTCGCCAACCCTCCCCCGCTCAGTTGTCACTGCAGCACAGCTCTGGCGCGCAAACCCCCTCCCTTTCTCGATGCCTCCTCCCTCCCCTTCCCTCGCCTCAGGCTCTTAGGAGCCCAGGCGTAATTCAATAAACATCGATGAATCCCCCCTTGGGTTGGGACCATCTAGTACTAAAAAAAAGTATTAGGGTTCTTATTATATCTATCTCCTTTAAAAGGAGCTAAATTTCTATTATGATTTGAGAGTTTATGCTCTTTTTTTACTATAATAGGGTTATGTAACTATTTATTTAAACATGACATAAATTTGAAACTTTTATTAAAAATATCACTACTAGTTTAAATCGTCAAAACAATTCACCACTGATGTCCTTGGCTCCACGTCTGCTGCTTCAGTATGTAGCAGTAGAAAATGACCCCCAAGCACTTTATAATGTCAGAAAACGCGTTTGGGCTGGTTTATCCAGTTCTCCCAATTCCAGGGTCAGTTTGTACCTCTCAAGGATCTCGCTTTACACCTTTCATGGGTCCAACCAAATTGCCCACACCCATTGCACTGCCTCAATCAGTAATTCATTTTGCTACTTAGTCAACTATTATTGTTTATTCCCATATGCTGACAAATCAGTTACTTAACTGGCAACTGCCACCTTTGCGTTGGCAGGATTTATAGACTTCAACCCGCATAAGGGCTATTTTATTATTGGGTTTTCCTCTAAGGAGGCGGCTGTAACAGCAGCGACCCCTTTTATTTTATAATAACACCCCTGTACCCACCACTTGTACTCATCTATCTATTGATATTGCCCAGTGGTATCATTTGAAAACCTCCCTTTGCATCTATCACCCCATCTTTCTATATGAAGTGTTGATGTTGGGGTTTTCATTTTATAGCACCAACACCATTCTCCCTTTTATTCCTTATGATTCAGAGCACCTTGCTGCCCCTTGCACCACCACACCTTTATCCCAAATCACCCCCTTATTGCCCAGCAGATCCCCCTATGTGCTTATCTCACCATATTTACAGATCTTTGCTTTTGGGCTAGGTTCAATGACAGTTAACATTCTTGTCTATCTGTTTCCATTTAGATTATAACAAAGATTTTTTCCACCATAGTTCTGACACCAACTCCCTCTATCTCTGAGGCCATTCTGGTTGCTTCTGAATGGGGTGTTTTTGTCAGGCGAACAGCAAGTAAGAGTTAGACTGGCCTTCCAGCCCAGATACCAAAGCACCTGAATGGTAAACCAGAATGCCCGAGGCACTGCTGCTGATAAAATGAATATAGAATTCGAAAGGAGTTCCACCAATATCTGCCGGTGAGCCAGAATTTCATACAGGCACAAAATAGAATACCAGACAAACATGGCCATTAACCACAAGGGGTATTAGAGTGCCAGCGGAAAAGGTGGCATAATTCTCAACATATAAAAACTGAATTTTGGGGAGGGTTTAATGTCAAATTTTAAAGGAAGAAAAATTGACCAACAATTTTCTCAGTGCGATGCAACTGATTAAATAGAAGTCAATTTGGAGGAAAAACAAGCTGGGATCAGGTCCCACAAGTTTGACCTAACCAGTAAATTATCTGGGAATGGGCAGGTTAGTTCCCTAGGAATTGACATCAAAAATTCAGCGGTGGCCAAGTTGCTGTTAGTTTGACCTCAAACATCTGAACCAAGACTTGGCTACATTTCTGATGGTTGGCATAATGGCATTTAGCCCAACAAGCAGCAGGAATCCCCCAAGGACACCCCACATAGGGGTGGGCCCATTTGGTCAGGAACAGGTTTGGGACACCCAACCTGCCCATGCTCGGTCACTGGGCCATTCGTTTGGTCATTGGCATTGTGTCAGGTGCAACGCTAATTTTCCAGCAGGAAGCTTTGAAACCTCGTCAATGGTGTCTGATGCTATTACCTGCCCATCAGGGGTGATACCAGATAGATTTGAGAGAGGGAGATTATTCCAATTATTGTGTTAACTGAATCACAACTGTTGGGCATTCCAGCCAATAGATTGGTCTTCATACCTTTTTGACCATTTGAAATCCAAGCATTGGGCTGATTGCCGCTTGAATTAGTTACAATCAATTTCATTTTGGAGGTCTAGGTGCAGATTTCACTGATTCCTTGTAGCAGTTCTGCTGAGGAGAGTGTGGGTACTGAAAGCAGGATCCAAAGTGGGAGGGCTGTTACCCAGCGCTCATCTACCACGTGAGTGAGATCGCCATGAGTAATGAGGGGTATGGCCATCCTCTTCAGTACCTTCTTGCTCAGGAACAGGAAAATGGCCTGATTGATTCCCAGAGGACGTTCCCCAGGACTTACATTACCCTTTCCTTTTACCAAGGGAAGGGCCCCACCAACCAGAAAACTGTATGAGAGCCACATTCTTGTGCGCCTTGGGTAACTTGATTGCCATTACTGTCACAGGTTTTTGGGGAGGGCGAGGAGCAGTGGGGTGGGTTTCATGAAACACTTTAACCAATTCCATACAGTTCGCACAATTACATACCTTGACCCAACTGTTCTTTTAAGCTGGGTAACCCTTCCAAGCCACAAGATATTGGATGGACCAGTGGGACTTACGGGATGCCAGGATGTTCTCCACCTCAGCCTCTTCCACATCCTTGATAATGATTGGTTCAGGTTCTGCAGGGACTATAACCTTGAAGGGTGACAGCTGGTAAACGTGGAAGATGGAATGTTGTTTCCAGTGGGCTGGAAGCTTCAACTGGAATGCACCATTACCCAAGACCTCTTCCACCAGATGGGGGCTGGAACACTTACTTGCAAATTTACAAGAAGGCGCTTGAATATGTAAATGGCAGGTATTGAGCATGACATAAGAACCCACTGTAATATCATGACCCAGGAGTTGCTTATGATCCACGAACCTCTTGTAGTCATCAATAGCTTTGGTGAGGTGTTCCCACACTAAGGATTGAGTTGACCTAATATGTTCAGCGTGATTCGCGGCAGCTTAGACCTCAGGCTGCAAGCAAGGTCTGACTGAAAATGAAGGATTGTAACCCAACGTTGCTTCAAAGGCGAAAATCCTGTAGATGCGTGCATTCCATTGTTATAGGCGAATTGAGTGAGGGGAAGGTCGTTAGCCCAGGGTTCTTGTGCAGCCACAGTATAACAACGCAGGTACTGTTCAAGAACTTGGTTGACTCTCTTGGTCTGTCCATCAGACTGGGGATGGTGTGCTGTCAAATGACAGGGGGATATTTTTAGGATAGATAGAAGTTCACTCCAAAATCGCGCCGTGAACTGTGAACCATGGTTGCTAATAATCTCCTGGGGGAGACCAAACATTGAGAACACATGACGCACAAAAAGGCGGGCAGTCTCTTCTGACATAACCGCGGAATGGAAAGGAATAAAGAGGTAAAATTTTGTGAAATGATCCACCACCACCATCACCACTGTAAACCTGTTAGAGCAGGGAAGTATGATGATAAAATCCACAGACACCAACATCCATGGACCCTCCGCCTGCTGTAAGGGGTGTAAGAGACCATTTCTACTGGAGCAGTCTGACTTAGCCCAAGTTCAAGTAACGCAATTGGCGATCCAGGCCAAAACTTCTTTTGTCAAACCTGCCCAATTGTAGGTCCATTTGATCAAATTGATACATTTCTTAGTACCAGGATGACTGACTGTGGGGGGATCGTGATGTGCGCGGAATACCTCAGTTTGGAAGGAGGGGGAACCCAAACGCAAGATTAAAAATATATAAGACCCTCCTTCAGTGAGTATAGGGAGTGTTTATGCTTCTGGTGAGATAACTGCTCAAGCAACTCCATGCCCTCAGGGCAAGCCATTTGACTGGCTAAAACCTGAGCAACTAACAGAGCGTTGGGTGCCAGAATGATGGAAGAAACAACAGGGGGACAATCAACAGGATTTGGGTGGTGGGGATCACAGTGACAAGATCCACTTCCTCAGATCCGTGGAACAGTGGATGGGGTTGCAGCTGAGAAAACCGGGGAGTACATTGAGTGCACCTTTATGAAAACATATTTGAAATTAAAACTGCACAGGTCCTGATAGGTTCAGGCTTAAAGATGTGCCAATTTTTGGGGTTTACAAAAGTACAAAAGGGCCTGGTGATCCGTGCAGACTGTTAGTTCATGATGGCACCCTGTAACAGGTACCTCCAATGAGTTAGGGCCCATGCAACGGCCGCCAACTCCTTGTCATAAATTTCCCAAGACTGTTCCATAGAGGTGAACTTTCAGTAAAAGTAGGCAACTGGGTGTTCCAAGCCATCGTGCTCCTGAAGCAATACTGCCCCCACATCTACTGATGAAGCATCACAAGCAACGATATACAGCTTGGTGGGTCAGCATGTTTCAAAATGGGAGGTGATATGAACACCTCTTTGATTGATTTTAACGCCTTCTGGCATTCGGCCATCCAGAAGAATGGAACATTTTTCCCTATTAGGGGATGGAGCGGGGCAGCAAGCTGGGAAAGTGCTTGGGAGAACTTTTTCAAAAAAATGATGGTTCCCAAGAAGCTCCATAGTTGTTTCTGGGTAGTCAGGGTTGGCCATTCTCAGATAGCATCCAATTTATTGGGAGGAATTGCATAACCATCCTTAAGTACAAGGTTCCCAAGAAAGGTAACCTCCTCCTTATAGAATTCAACTCGGAAGGTTTGACAAACAAACCTGCCTTATGCAAGGCGGCCACAACCGCTTCCAAGTTGATAGCATGCTGCTTGAGAGTCGGGGAGTGGACCAGAATGTCATTGATATATGCTACTGCGCAGGTAAACCAGAGGTCACCCAGTACATTGTCAATCATGCGTTGAAATGTAGCGGGAGCGTTCTTCAGCCCAAAAGGCATTATGCGGAATTGGAAAATGCCCCACTTCATCTGGATTGCTGTTAACCATTCTTGCCCTTTCATTACCTGAATCTGGTTGAATGCATTGACGAGATCCAGCTTAGAAAACACCCAATATTTGGAGATTGCTTGGCTTATTGTCTGTTCTAAAGGCAGGGGGTAGGGATCAGAAACTGTGATTTTATTTAAGTGTCCATAGTCCACACAGGGGCGGGGAGAACCATTAGCTTTTTTGGCGAAGATGATGGGGGACGCGATGGGCGAGGTCTCCTTGAACAACCAATTTTTTCTCAACATATTATCCACCCAGGTGTTGAGCGCGGCCTCCTCCTCTGCTGTGTGGGGATACAACAGGCCGATTATATTCACTAACTCCACCGTGGTGTAAAAACCACAGTCAAATCTAGTGTGAGGAGGCAAATGATCCGCCTTTTCAGAATCAAAAATGCTTTGATAGCGCATTATACTTTCTGGAAAATTGGAGGGTATGCCCATAGGGGAGACGAGGGACGTGATAGAACTGCAACCTTGAGCTTTCTTAAGAGTGTCAACTAGGGGGAATTCACCCTCTAGTTTATCATTAGTGAACAACCGCGTGTTAGACTCCAGGTGAATTTTGACATGTTGCCAGCGCCACCATCCCAATCCTAAGATCACTGGAAACACCAAGTTTGGCATAGCAAAAAAGCGATCACAGAAGCTGAACTGGTGTATTGAGAATGTGACTGGTTGATGTACCAGGTATGAGGTTTGGGAGGCTGACGACGCAACCATCACCAAGGGGCCTGCATCCATGGCAAGTTCCAATTGCTGGGCCAGTTCCACACTCATAAAATTTCCCGCGGCTCAAGTGTACACCAGGGCTTCAAAGGAGACGTGATGGGACCCAACACTAATCTTCATAGGTACTAAGAAGTAAGCGGAATTCTCTTTATTGGTAGTTGTGGATGAATCCAGTGATACCAAAGAGATGGTAGTGGGGTCAGGGGAAACCACTAGGCTTTGGTGGGGAGCCAGCTCATTGCAATTCAGGATGTCAGATTCTGCTGACATGGGCAGAATAGTCGCGGCAACTATGGGGTACGGGTTTGGAGTTTTGGGTGGGACCAGACTAATGTGGACAGAGATAATCTTCTTTATAACCTGGTTCATTTGGAAAGAAGGGACCATTGCTGCGCCAATATATGCGAGAAAGGTGGAAATGGCTAAAAATAATGGTTGGTCAATTATGTCAGGTGAACAGCAAGTAAGAGTTAGGCTGGCCTTCCAGCCCAGATGCCAAAGCACCTGAACAGTAAACCAGAATTCCTGAGGCACTGCTGCTGATATGACGAATATAGAACTAGAAAGGAGTTCTACCAATATCTGCTGGTGAGCCAGAATCTTGTACAGGCACAAAATAGAATACCAGACAAACATGGCTGTTAACCCCAAGGGGTATGAGAGTGCCAGCAGAAAAGGTGGTATAATTTTTGACATATAAAAACTGAATTTTGGAGAGGGTTTTAATGGAAAATTTTTAAGAAAAAAAATTGACCAACAATTTTCTCAGTGCGATGTGACTGATTAAATAGTAGTCAATTTGGAGGAAAAACAAGCTGGGATCAGGTCCCGCAAGTTAGACCTAACCAGCAAATTGTTTGGGAATGGGCAGGTTAGTTCCCTGGGAACTGATATCAAAAATTCAGCGGTGGGCCGAGTTGCTGTCAGTTTGACCTTAAACATCTGAACCAAGGCTCAGCTACATTTCTGATGGTTGGCACAATGGCGTTTGGCCCAACAAGCGGCAGGAATCCCCCAAGGCCACCCCACATAGGGGTGGGCCCATTTGGTTGGGAACAGGTTTGGGACGCCTAACCCGCCCATGCTCAGTCGCTGGGCCATTTGTTCAGTCAGCGGCATTGTGTCAGGCGCAACGCCTGATTTGCCAGCAGGAAGCTTAAAACCTCGGTGATGGTGTCTGATGCTATCACCTGCCCATCAGGGGTGATGCCCGACAGATTTGGGAGAGGGGAGATTTTTCCAATTGTCATGTTAACTGAATCACAACTGTTGGGCATTCCAGCCAATAGATCGGTCTTCATACCTTTTCAACCATTTGAAATCCGATCATCAGGCTGATTGCTGCTTGAATTAGTTACAATCAATTTCATTTTGGAGGTCTAGGTGCAGATTTCACTGATTCCTTGTAGCAGTTCTTCTGAGGAGAGTGTGGGTACCAGAAGCAGGATCTGAAGCTGGAGGGCTGTTACCCAGTGCTCGTCTACCACGTGAGTGAGATCACCCTGAGTAATGAGGGGTATGACCATCCTCTTCAGTACCTTCTTGCTTGGGAATGGGAAAATGGCCCAATTGACGCCCAGAGGACGTTCCTCGGGACTTACAGTTTTGCTTCCACCACCCACTCATCCTGCTCACCCAAAAGGCAGAAATATAATTTGCCTCCCATCCATATTTCCCACTATAATCAATGCCAGCATTGAATTTGGCTAATTTGTATCAGGCTTGGACTACTTTTCCTATTTAAGCACTATCTAATTTGATCCCTTAAACTCAAATTTCCACTGATTCCCCATTACATTTAACTAGAATTCATGGGAACTACTGGACGAGGAGAATGAATCTTACTCTATCTGCCTCAGCCAAAGAATTGACTTTACTCAATTTTTTAATTCAGATTCTGATGCTCAGACCCAACCTAGGTAATATGTTCCAAATACTAATGCTGAACTTAACATTAGTATTGGGATTTTGATATGACTGGATGACAAGCCCTGAATAGCCACGGATGATTGGCCAGAATCTGGTGACCATCTATTACAGTGTACAAATATCTGAGCGCCTTGAGATGAGTTATAGGGTCAGAAAGGTTTATTATTGTATTACCTCCAAATAAGGTGTTAAGATGATATTGACAATTGATAAACATAGAGTAGACCACCTTAAACTAAAGCAATAAAGAATTTAAGGATACTATACTCTGTTGGAGCTAATGAGAACATGGTGGAACCAAACATTCTAAGCCAAAGGAGTGGTATTGACTGAAGTCGCTGACATATAAGTAATATGGGACGATTGAAGAAGGAGGATTGTTAGTAGGAAGAAGTAAAAGGAGCAGAAGAGATCTGCTGTTATATGTTAAAATAACTAAAGTGGTGTTGAGGAAGCGTTCGCTTCATATTTTATTTAAATCTTTACGTTTGTCTTGTGGGATGGTGATCTCTATATTGTCTTCCCATTTCTCAGTGGGATTGACCCTGCACAATGACATTTTCAGTATATCTCAACAATATCTCCAAATTTATAACTGTGGTGCTCACTACAGTGGGATCATTGAACAACCACAAGAAAAATTTCCAATTCGCAGCCATGTCATATCAGGCCTGCACCAAAGGAGAATCGTCCTTAATCGCTGCACTTGCCAAAACCATGGAAATCAAAATTGTTGTGGATGCAGTACCCAAAAAAAGAGCGGCTCCTCCAGGAGCATGACAAAGTAAAGAATCAACTCATAAGTGCAGTTAGTCAGATGCAGATACTTATCCAACAGAACAGGCAACTAGCAAATCGCCTGGTTGATGCTACTGAACAACTACACTTCATGGAGTGGAAGTTAACACCTTCCTTTTACCCGCCTCATCCCATTGGGAAGCGGAAGAACAAGGGGTTGCTTAGAAAGGATCACTTTACAACGACTATGAGAATGGATACCCAGCTGAGGAGCGTTACTTCAAGCATGCATGCCATGAGCTGCTTGACTCATGAAGGCAGCTCTGGGGATGGTTATGTTCCGACCCAACAAAACCTCCATGTGATGGCAGTCCTGCCTTTTGAAGATCCCTACGCTACCCCTAGAGCCACTGACCCTTCTGAGCCAGCTCCTCACCGAGATCCCAGCTATGGGCCTCGATTAAATCCTCATTACACTCATAAGGCTTGTGGTTAAGACTGGGAGGAGGAGGTCTGCATTGACAAGTTACCTCCTATTTGACCGCAATGAAAACATCTATGGGTTCTTCAAATGTTTTTATTTTGTAGCTGAAGGAGCCTCCAATCAGCGTAAAGCTAAATTCCTGATATCTTCCTTGGATGTCTTGAGTACCAACCAAGTTACCTGCTATCTTCCAAGCAGTTCTGTTTTGTAACAAGAGGTGAAGGATACTGTGCTGCAGTTGTTTAAGTGTACCACAAAGATGTTACAGCGGAAAGCTGAGTTTTTGACCATTGGGTTGCAGAGTAATGAAGCCCTCACTGCGTTTGCTGACCAACCTACAACAGAAGCCCATGTGTTAATAGGAGTAGGCGTTCTATCTGAAGCTGATGTGTGCATTACAATGACCACCGCAATGAAGCCTTACCATGAGTTTTACAACTTCATGACTCTAATCTTGAAGAATGACGTGCCCCTGCTCAAAATTGTTCGGTTTTTGCGCCAGGTATCTGATACCTTTCCCCCACTCAATACAAAGTGGAAACATACCACCGCCATTGCTGGACTATCTTATCCAGTGAAATTCTCTCATACTGTTTAGCTTCCACCTATAACCCCACCCTTATTCTAACTACACGCCTCATCTTTGGCCAAGTTACCCCCAGCAGTACAACTTCTGCCCCAGACCTGCTTATGATAAATCAGCAGTCCAACTACTAATATGGGCCTAATTATGCTGACAATCTGCAGTCAAATTATAGGACTGGCCAATCTTACAAAAGCTAAGGGCACAGACCCTATGGGGGTCTTTTTTGAATGCGGTAATCCTGGTCACCTTTTCTGAAGATGCCTCAACTGTCAGGTCACACATGTACAGCAGGATCAATACTACCAGGGAATGATGGAGCAGAGTAGATATGGGACTCTCTACCTCTGCTATCCCAACCCCTGACATCCCACCTGAACCAATTGTAGTTTATCCAGAAGAAGTCCCTCAGTTTGACACAGGTTTTTATACCATCAGCCAGTTGGAGGAGTAAATGTACTGACACAGGTGCAAGCTAATGCAGCGGTGAAAGAAGGATCTCAGAAGCAACTGAATCTGTAAGCCTGGCAATTGTTTGACCAAGATGCTTCAAACGAGATGGACCCAGCCTCAGATGCACCCTCCCTAAAAGGTGTAAACGTTGCCATCCTGATATAGGGTATCTCTAAATAATAAATCAAAGTTAGTGAGAAAATCATGAGCTTTCTTGGGAAAAGAGAATCCTTAAATTTCAACATAAAAAACAGTCAAAATTCTTCTTATTCTAAATGTACATACTGTGACATGTTTGTAGCAAAAATTGAGTTTGCACTATAATAAATATGGGCGCCCCAGTAAACATAGTTTCCACCAAGTTGGTGGCTAAGTTGACATTAAGCCTAATTTAAAACACCAGCTGATATATAAGACTGCTGAAGTGGATAGCACAATCTCTGAGAAAGCATACAGTGCGCTACCAATTGCAGTTTGGGTCAATTGTCATTATAGCTCCAGCGATAATGTTATCAAACAGTAATTATGACCTGTTAATTGGAACTGCTTTCATACGACACTTCAGGGCTGTCATTGATATGATGGCAGAGACCTTTGAAAATTGTGGGTCATAGATCCCAGTTTACTTTACCTCTAGTAGGTGCATAAAGATCTGGTGCACATGGGACATATCAAACTGGGCCGGCCTCATTAACAAAGAAAACCCTCAATTATACCTCCTTATGCCACATGTCACTGATGCCCCAACCCCTATTCTGTTCACCATGGTCCGCTACCTAAAGCGGGCGCCAGAAAAAAGTTTCCCCAAAGCATCTTCACCTTCTGATATGGCTTCCTAGACTGATAACTTAGGGGCTATTTTTGGATTTTTTCTATTTTCTAATAATCCATTTATTTGGCTCATTCACAAATAAAAATGCAAAGTGGCTCCCCCTTTTGGGTTGAGCACCACTAGTGCTATCAAAAGGGGCGTATCAACCTGGCATACAGTGATGGGGTGATTCCCGTTCACTACCAGCAACTAAAGAGCAAGACCCGACCCCTTCCCCAGCAAAGATATGAATATCAAGAACTGCCGCTCTCCATCTAGTACTAAAAAAAAAGAACTGCCGCTCAGAGCTGCTGGACCTATATCCATCCCACTGGACACCAGGTCATAGTAAAAACTGAGTTAGCGGTGGAAGTGCCAACTGGGCTCTATGGGGAGGTCATTGGGCCTTATCAGCAATTGTGGCTTGAGCCTCGTGTGGCTCCAAGCATTTTACTTCTGAACATGAGAAGATCAAGGTTTTACTAGCAAACTTAAAAAATGAATCAATGCAAATCCGCTGGCATCAAACAGTGGCATATTTACACTTGACCTCATTTGAGGAGGTCCTTCTGATGCAAGAATTCAGGTCGCTGGATGATTTTGGTCTACCCGTCAAGCTGCAGCCAGGCGTAATGACAGTGGTATCATGGGAGGATTTAATAGGGTTATTAGAAGAAAAAATGGACCAAGTAGTAGCTTCGTTTCAAAAGTATAATGAGATTTGTGCCATCAACAACCACGATTTAGGGTGCGCTCAGGGAGTGTTCCATCAACTGGACACAGGGGATCATCCCCCATAAGGTCTTAGATGATCCGCCAATCAAGGGCAGATGAAGAATTTTTCATTGAGGAAATTGATAAGCTGCTGGAGCAAGGGATGCTCAAACCGTCCAAGAGTCTGTGAGCTTCACCTGTTCTGATTGTAAAAAAGAAGGACAGTATCAACTGGATAGTGATTGACTATTAGAGCTTAACAGTATTTCCAAAAAGGACTCATCCCTTGCCTTAGATTGATGATGTGTTGGATCAGTTAGGAGGAGCTTGCTACTTCTCAGTGATGGATCTGATATTGGGTTACTGGCAAATTGAGTTGCCCATGGTGGAACAGGAGAAATGCGCAATAATTACATCCAAGGGGCTTCCCCAACAGACACATATGTCCCAAGGGCTATGTAACGCTCAAGCTACATTCCAACAAGCCATGGACACTATCCTTGATTACCTGAAGCTTTTGTGCATCCTTTTGTATCTCAATGAAATCAATTTTTTCTTCTGAACATTTTTGAGCACCTTGACCATCTAGGAAAGGTATTCTGCCAGCTCGCTGAGGCAAACATCAAGATTAAGCCTCATAAATGTCACTTCTTTAAAAACTGGCTGGAATACCTGGGGTTTATGGTAGACTCAAAGGTTCAGAACCACAGCTGGCCAAGGTAGAGGCCATCCAAAAACTGACTGCGTCAAACAGTAAGCATACCATAAAGGTATTTTTGGGAATGGTCGGCTCTATTGGAGATTCATCCCTAACTTCATCTGTATTGGGGGTCTTCTATTTGAGTTGTTAAAAAAGGAGTCCGTGTTCAAATGAATGGAACGTCGTCAATGCTCCTTTGACACATAGGACAGCGCTGATCAGTGCACCAGCGCTGTGCTACCCAAATTCAATCTAGAGTTTATCATCCAGACGGATGCGTCTCTTTCCACTGTAGGAGAGGTACTATCTCAAAAAATATTTAGTGGGAGGAGCACCAGGTGGGGTACTTCAGTCAGAGCCTGAATTTCTATAAGCGTAATTATATGTGACTGAGTGGGAGTTAGCGGTAATATATGCATATAAGAAATTTAGAATGTATTTTCATGGAGTGAAGTTTAAAGTTGTAATGGATCATGCTTTGTTACGCTGGTTGCAGAACCTCAAGGAGCCTTAAGGGCGTCAAGCTCAATGTGCCCTTAAACCGCAGGCTTTTGTTTTAGAGATCCTCCACCAACCTGGAGCAAAACACCAGAATGCTCGATGCTTTAAAGACTGCCAAAAGTTTCCATCACAGCGGGATTTGAGTGACGTGATGTAAAATAAAATGCTCAGAGGAAAATACAATGATGAACCGCGTCAATTCATAAAATCATTAAATGAGATGCGAGCAAATACCCTTCAATGGAATGCTGAGTTGTACAACTGGCTTGGCGATTCTACGGTGAACTTCACATAAACCTTGGCATGTCCTAGCATTATCATGAACACACATAAGACAGTCAGACATGGTAGCATGCGCAAGATGTTGAATTTGTTGCAGCCTCAGTAATACTGGGAAAGCATGAACTTTGATGTGCTTGAAACAATTTCCTGCTGCCACCAGTGTCAATTGGAAAAGCCATTCTTCCAGAAGACTTCATACCAATTAGTGAAACCACATTTTTCTTGGCATGCGGTTTCCCTTGATGTCATTGGCCCTCTTCCAATGGGAGTTAACCAGTCCAAATACATTTTAGAGGTAATTAACCACTTGACTAGGTGGGTTGAAGAATGGGCAATGTGGGATTTGGGGCAGTCACAATGGGCAAGTTCATAATGGAATGAAACATACAGCGGCATGGCTTCCCTCAGTTCATCCTTACCAATAATGGAACTAACTTCACTCCCACATCCTTCCAAAGCTGAACGAGATTATGGCCATCTGTGGGTTTTATTAACCCCATATCACCCCAAGTCTAATGGGATGATCAAGTGAGTTAATAAGACTTTGGTGAACATACTCTAAAAGTTGGTAGCATATTGACCTTCAGATTGGAGGTACCTCCTTTCACCCACCGTTTTCTCTTATAACATTAGCTATAATTCTGCAACGGTGAAGAGTCCCTTTTACTACTATAAGGATGACACCCTGCTCTACCAACACTGCTCTATGACTTCATAGAAGATACCTGCGGAATGGAACCCCAAAGTTACTTGATTAACCTAGCCAACACGTTAATCAAGTTGCAAACAGAAGAGTACTCCTTCAGTCTGTTTAAAAAGATAAGGAATCAGGCCGCCAATTTGGAACGGTGTAGCGGGATGGCTCAGTTCAAAGACATAAAACTAGTTCTATTCCATGACAAGAACAAGTTCATTTGGAAACACAAATTGGCCAGCATTTGGATTAGTCCGTTTTAAATCATTGAGAAAACAGGTGTTAACGCCTATACTATCAAGGATCCCACAAATGGTTGGATTATTAACTGAATGCACATGAAGTTCCTTAGTGCGTTGTTGAGATTTTTTGTCCACCTTTCCAGCTGCCTAGGTTACCTATGGATTGCTATGGGATAATTCCCGTTGGCAAGTGAATTGGATAGCAGTTGGCCCCAATTTAAGGTTAATAATGTCTGGGGGATTTTAGGTAATTCGCCAGGTTCAGATCCATTGAGGATTAATCTGGGTGAATGCTTGATATCTCATTGGACAGAAATGCCAATGATGTGAGGGGAATCTGATAGTTGATCAATGATTAACTTTCATGTTACCAACTTAGATTATTTGTCTTTTATCTCCAACCGATTAAGAATTTAAGTGGCAGTTGCAAGGCAAGTGATGCCAACTGCAACTAGCAAATCAATCAGTTGGTTTGTGACCTGCCATAATGGGTAAAGAGTCCATCACCTAAGAAGGTAGCCATTTATGGTTGGTTTGCTATGATCAAGTGGTAAATGTTAGAACACGTTTTCTTGCTCTTTCCATTTCAGTTCTTAAGGATGTCTGATGGAGGAATCCTAACCTGATAGAGAAGAACATCGCCAATTATAATTTTTAGGGAAGTTCAATAGCAATGGCTGCCATTTCATAGCTGAAGCACCAACTGAGGAGTTTGGCGCTAAATTTTCTCTATAAATTCCCTAAAAATTCACATTAACAAAAACTGATTCATCCTATTGAAAGAAAAGGTTCTTTCTACTTAGGACATAAGTTCTATTCATCTTTAATAATTTATTGTTATGTTATACAATAATTGTGGACTCTTTTGTTGTATAAATAGTAAGGATTGAGGATCCTTAGAAGAGAAGCTGAACTTAGATGGGACTCTCTGCAGACTTTGTATGACAAGAAGAAAGACCAGAAACCTTTGAATCTGAGAGTGGATCAAGTTTAATGGAACAGGTAAGAAGTCCCTATAGTTGACATCAACAATATATTGTGATTTATAACAGGTCTAGCGTTGGACCATATCAGGTTTATCTATTCAACTACAGATAGTAGGTATACTATTATCAATCAGATATCAATTACTATCAAACAACACAAATTGTGCATATTTCAAACCTGTGCAGCTTTTTTCGAGTTGTCAATTGGTGAAAAACCAGGATTTTTAACATTTTGTGCTCACTTGAGCGGCCAATAGTCCCAATTTTAACAATTGGTGCTCACTAAAGGTGGTAGTTGAGTAAGATACTCCAATAAGATGTCATACGAGGATGAGTTAAGAAAACTTTGGATGGAATAAGCAACCATCAACAAGAACGCCTTGAAATTCAGCTGATCATAGGGATTTGCTGCCTTTGAGGAGAGAGTCACTTTGATTGAGGAAGGAATGGAATATTTTCCAATTTTAGCAATGAGTTGCTAGGGAAAGTAACGTCATTAAATAGGAAAGAAGGAGATCTTGTTCAAGAAGTTTTATTCTTGAAGACTAAATGAAAAGCAGATTGCATTCGATTGCATTCACTAAGCTCAGACGTGGAGCTTCTAATGAAGCAAATTGGAGAACTGAAGACTCTTAGATGAGAATGTGAACTATATACGGCGACTGATGCCAAAGAAAGGACCCCAAGATATCCAGTTGTGAAGTCAACAATTCCTAGAAATATGCTCACTGAATTTGTTGTCATTTTGGAGATGACCCCCAAAATCACTCCTCAAGTCAGTCAGATAGTCAATCTAAGAGATGCGGCTAGAGAAACTTTAGAGGAATCCAGAGCTACGCCAAAATTACCCAAGTTTCATTAAGATAACGCTCCTGCATTTTTCTAAATTATCTGACATGACTCTGTACAAGTATAGCGATTGACAGAAGGCTTTGATGGTGATGAATTGTTTGGATACAGACCATCAAAACTTGGTAAAAGCTCATCTAGAGGGGAACTGCTGGTCTTACTCAGAGGCCAAGGCTGCTATAATGAAGGAGTTTGGAAGCCTCATGCATATGTCAAAACACAAATAGGAATTTATGGGGATTCAATTTCAGAAGGATGAAACCTTAGTAAATTTCACTGACTGATTCTACCAGGGATCACAGATTTTGGTCGGAGTAAAAGGACTGGACAATTTTGACACATGGATTGCATTACAAGTGGCCTTTGGCCTTATTGCAATTTGCATCAAATGATGTCTTCCACGTTAGCAACCAGAATCATCAGCTTACTTACTGTGGATTATTTGAAGATACTAGGAGCTACGTTTAAAGCCCCTAATCAAAGCTTCAAGTTGAGTACAGTTTGAAAATTAAATACTACAAAGGTGATTGAAAGTGCTAAGGAGTCCAACCATTGAACAGTGCTGAAAAACAAGCCCAAGGAGTTCAAGTGGACAGATAAGAGAGACAGATGCTGTCATCAGTGCAAAGGGAAGGGCCACTTTGTGTCCAATGCTTTAGCAAGAAGCCAAAGGAGCAGATTAATGTGGTCCAGGCAAAGGAGGCCAAACCCACACAGTAGTTGGGAAAAGGTCCCATGGCTTAGATGGGGAACAATCTAGAGCTGCACTTTAAATCATTCCTTCAATAGCTTAGATAAAGAAATTGAAATTAGTAATCTGTTCATTAATGATGACACATAAGACCATATTTTCCAAATTGCCAACTTAGACATCAATACAATAACCAGTTCTGGTGAGAAGGAGATTGACCCTAAAATATTTAAGGAGGTTGCTCGCCAGTATGCACAACAACTAGTGGACAAGATTTGACCATTGACAATCTGGAAAATCTGGCTGAGGTAAATTAGATGTAACAATCTGTCTGTCCCTAGGTGCAATTAAGGAATCATTTCCTGATCTGTTGGCGCAAATAATTTACGCCCTCAATTTGATGAATAATGCCGCCATACACTCAGTAAATATCATTTTGTAATACTCTGAGTGTATGTAAATTGATATACTGGTTAATTGAGTATGGATGTGGGTGATAATTGACAGCGGGGCGCCTATCAATATTGTCTCAACCTAGCTGGTGAAGAAGATGAGAATCTCGTCTGATTTGGAACATAAGATGGAATAGGGAACAGCTGAGCCAAATACAAACATCTCCTGTGGAGCGTATAGCACTTTAATACACTGATTTGGACCTTTTAGTGGTATCAGCCCGAGCAATATTTTTGCCAGCCAAACCTATAATACTTTAATTATGACCGAGTTTTTAAGAAAGCACAGAGTTAAATATAACTTCAAAGATAATAAGTTGATTATATTAGGTCAGATGCTACCTCTAGTTTATTAGAGAGATTAGGAAACTACGCTGACCAGGAGAAACAATTTCATCAATCTTATCTATAATGATGGCATTATCCTGATTCACTACCAATTGGTGGGGCAAAAGCAAAGAGAAACGTTGACGGAGATCCTGAAATTTGGGAATTCCGCTATAAATCAATGATTTGAGGACCATACCGCCAGTATTATAGATCATAATCAATATGGGATTGATACTAGAGATACTTAGGCTGTTGTATGGAGATGTCAGTAGCCCCTGAAAGAAGTCAAGTGTAGAGCCATGGGTGGCTCATGGAATAATTTTAAGACAGGCCATGAAGAAATTTAAGTTCTGGCAAATTTTAGAGGAAAACTAATCAAGATTAAGAAGAATCATATCATCACATTTGTCTATCTGATCCCAATGGCGGAATTGAGTAAATTTCATGATTTTGGGACTCTTGATGAGATGGTATTACTGACAAGGGTGGTTGAGAGTACCAGTATATAGGTCAATTGAGAGCAACTCACTGATAAGATGGAAAGACAGCAGGAGGTGCTCAAATTATTTGAAGAGTATCAGGAAATCTTTGCCCAGGACATATTATGATTTGGGAAATGTGAGGAATTTCATCCTTAAAGTTGTCACGGGGAAAATTTACCAATAAGAATGAGACCAATTTGATGGTCAAAGGCCACCAAAGAGGTAGTAGAAGAGGAGTAAAGCAAAATAGTGAAGCATGGGCTTCTAGTTCTGATGTCAAGTCTCTGGGCAAGCCTTATCTGATTGTGAAGAAGAGAAGATGGCCCTTATCTGGTAGTGATCAACTATCAGAAGATGAACAAAATAATGAAGAAAGAAAAAGTATCCACTACCATGAATTGAAAATGCATTATATTGATTGGGAGAAGTGAAGTATTTCTCCGTGATGGATCTAATATTGGTATATTGGAAAATCAATTTGCCAACAGAAGACCAGGAGAAATGCGCAATCATCAATGCACAGGGGCTATATCAACCAACTTGGATGCCCCAAGATTTTTGCAATGCGTCTGCAACATTCCAGAGGACCATGGATGCCAAACTAAATGACTCGAAGTTGTCATGCATCCTGGTGTACTTGTATGATATAAGTGTTCAGTAGGAACTTTACTGACCATTTACACCAATTGGAAGAAGTCTTCAAGAGACTATTCACAGTTAACCTGAAAATTAAGCTGAGGAAGTGCCACTTCTTTAAGAAAGAGTTGGAATACCTAGGTTTTGGCATCAACTCTAGTGGACTGCAGCCGCAAACCCAGAAGATTGAGGCCATAGGGCGGATGGCCATCCCAAGAAGTTTCTGATATATCCAAGTGTTCCTTGGAATGGTCAGATACTACTGAAGATTTATATGGGAAATTGCGAGAATTGCTGAGCCCCTCTATCATTTGCTAAAAGATCTGAAGGAAGGATTTGTGTGGAATGAAGAGGCCCAGAGTTCATCATTGAGTTACGCCAGTATCTCGTAGATTCTCCAATTTTGAAATATCTGAATTTCAGTCAAGAATTAATAATACAGATTGATGCTTTTTTAACGGCAATTGGCGCCATCCTGAGTCAAGTAGATGAGATCAGGGACTATCATCTGGTAGCTTATATGTGCTAGAAGTTATCAGTAGCAGAACGAAATTATACCATTACTTAACGTGAATGCCTTGTGGTAATTTTACGCCTGTAAGCAGTTTCAGGTGTATATTTATGGTACGCACTTTAAAGTGGTAATGGACCACTCCTTGCTGCGTTGGCTGCATAATCTAAGAGAACTGGAAGGACGTCTGGCCTGATGGTAATTGAATCTTCAAGCTTATGGCTTTGAGATAGTTTACCAAGTGAAAGCTTCTAAAATGAATGTAGATGGCTTATCAAGGTTACCAATGGTTAAGTGGTATAACAACTTGCAGTTGAGCTGTTCCAGAGTTTGGTCAATGGATATATTAGAAATGAGCCCCAAGAGATCCAAGATGCTCTTTCAAAAGCGAGGAAAACACCAAGACCAAGGCTGAACAAGTGTTTAAAAATATTGGACTGGTAGAATGAGTAAATGGAACGCAGGCCATGATACTGAGGAATCTGGTCGCTGGGAGAACTTCCTTATGAGAAACATACCTCAGTTTGGTGACATTCGCATATAACATCAGTCACCATATAGTAAGAGAAACAACGCCATTTGAGTTGTTGTATGGAAGGAAGGCCGTGTTACCGCCAATTCTATATTTGGTGGTTGAACCAACTTTGGGGATAAGTGCCAAGAAGTACCTGCTCTGACTTTCAGATATCCTAATTGAGATGCAATTGCAAGCATTTGGTAAAACCTTGAAAAAGAAAATCAAGGACAAAACAATGGACAATAAGACCAACTGGCATTATCAGAATATCATGTAGGTGCAAAATAGCTTATTTTGACATGCATAGCTTCAGAAGAAGAAACAAGTTGGATGCATTATGGTTGGGTCCATTTGAGATTATGCCAAGATGGTGATGAACGCCTATTTCATCAAAAACCTTGTGGATGGAAGGATTGTTAATTAGGTCTATGCTAAGTATTCAAAGAAGTGGATCTAAAAAAACAATAAGAAGAGTGTCCTTGAAGGACCACTTACCTATTGAGATTATTATGTCCTGAAATTTTTGATCAAGTCCTAAAAAAGGGACCGCTGATCCAAAATAAATGGGTAATTTTTTAAAAAAGACCTCTGAACCATAAAAACTGGTAGGTCAGAATATACCTAGGAACCAGTTTGGGGGAATAAATAAAAGGAAGAGCCGCTAAACTGAGTGAAGGTCATGTCCCATATAAAAAAAAGAAAAAGAAAAGTGATAAAATATGGATAAATCATACAGTTTATAATTTTTATTAGTTATCCTTGCCTTGGGGATGATTCCTCCCATGTCACCTCTTGGGGGAGGAAAGGCGTATAAGAGTAGGAGTAAATAAACTTTCAAGCTCTAATTGAGATCAAACGCTAGCAAGGGCTAGTCCTACATGAAGCCAAGTTCGTTGAGCAGAGGCTAAACCCTGAGAGAATGTGATGAGGGGAAGAGAAATTGAGATGTCAGTACTTGCCAATTGTGATACCCCAGATTGGGGAGGGAAGCAACAGAACAAGAAGGGGCAGTCAGCAAATAACCACAAATAATCCTGATGTGGCACTGGAGCTGAAATATTGGTCTTGAGCACTTGCTGATGATTTTCATCAAGAACGATGGACATGTAATCTAGCATTAAGCAAGGGAAACTAGGCGGAGGTTGCTGAATCATTCCCCTAATCAGAGCCATAAGGGGATGTACCAAGGAGAATCACCAGAAATGAGGTAGTCATGAAAGGAGCGAATGGCATCCTGAAGATAACAACTACAAGCTTCTTGGGTTCAAAAACAGAATGAGCGATGGAATTCAGGGGAAGCTGGAAGCTTTGTGGTCCAACTTTGAAGAACTTGTCGTGCAAAAGAAGGTTATAAACTGCAATGCCTTGATCTAGAATGTTTTAGAGATTGGAGGGGTTCAGAGCTATGTAGAAAGCCTTAGTTACTCAGTTCATAAATTCTGTGTAGGAAAGCTTGAAATGTTTGCAATTTTAAATGGCTAGTTTGGTTGAAAGAACAGGTGGTTGATAATATTTTCAAAGTCAAAAAAAGGAACTCAGGAAGCAAGTCAGATCCAGTCAGAAACAATTGACTAATATTGAATGGCATTGCTTCAGAAAGCTCAATGATAATAGTAAGATTATCTGTGAAAGGACTTAATCTAGGAGAGTATCAAAGTCCAATTCAGGAATTGATGACAGAGGAAGAATTGGTTGCAAGTCATTTGAGATGTTCTAGACTCTGGTTTCATCAGGGTCAGATACTGTTTCCAGTAGTTAAGCAGAAGGACTGCCTAAGGATGCTTGACTTGGAGTATGGGTCCTAGGGGGACCATAGAAGAGATTTCTTTTTGCAGAATGACTCATCAATCAGAAGAGCCAAGCATCCTTATCAGAAAGACTGCTGAGATATTGCTGGTACCAAGAATTCAAATTTTGAAATATGAGCTGAACAAGAGGGGGCATGTCAGACTTTATATAATAGTCAACATTACTCAATTTGGTATTAATTAAGCTCTAATTTCTGAAAAATTAATCTCAAAATTAATGAGATAAGCTCTTCAGAAAAAAAGGTAATAATGATATGAGCAAAAAAGTTATTAAAAGAAAGTAACAAGAGTGAATATAATTGATCATCCATAATTTTTCTGTAAGACAGACATCAATGGTAGAGACCTCCTGTCAAGGAAAAGGAGGGAGATCAGGAAATCAAGGATGCTGGACCAAGATCTTGAATATGACAATGGGTCATATGCCCTGACTGGGGGTAGACTGGCTTTCTGGATATAAAATTTCATGAGTAAATCAATTAGCCTGGCATGACAGTGAGTTGTGAGGACCGTGCTCTGAGGAGGTGGTAGTGAGGAAGAAAAATAAGAGAACCACATGCCAAAGATTGTCCTGAGCAGCATTGAGTGAAGATTGGCTGTGCTTCTCTGAAAATCAAAAATATTTGATCTGGTCTGAGGCAGCATTCTCCTGTCACAATTCTATTCTTGCTGTATATTTAGGCAAGAGGGGGGATGTTTATTTTTTGCCCACCTTTCCAGCTGCCTTAGTTCCTGTGGATCACTACAGGATAATTCCCGTTGGCAAGTGAATTGGATATCAATTGACACTGATTTCAGGTTAATAATGTCCAGGAGATTTTGGGTATTTTACAAGGTTCAGATCTATATGGGATTGATCCAGGTGAATGCTTGAGATCTCATTGGGCAGAGTTGCTGATGAAATGAGAGCATCTATTAGTTGATCAATAAATTAACTAGAGTGTGCAGATTGGGATTGGTTGGGTTTCATCACCAATAGATTAGGAAATTAAGGAGCAAGTTTTGAGGCAAGTGATGCCACCTGCAACTAGAAAATTGATCAGTTGGTTTATGATCTGCCTTAATAGGTAACAAGTCTCATTACCTAAGCAGGTCACTTTCCAAATATGGTTGGTTTGCTGGGATTGAGTGGAAAATATTAGGGACATATATTCTGACTCTTTCCATTTTATGTCTTGAGGAAGTCTGATGATGGAATCCTAACCAGGATGGGGAAGACCATTATGATAAGATGACAAAGGGTAATTTAATGACAACATCTGCCATTTCATTATTGAGGTGCCAACTGAGGGTCAGGTGCCAGATTCCCTCTACAAATTCCCCTAAGAATTCACTTAATAAAAAACATGAATTAGCAAGAAAAAACCATTAATTGGCAGAATTTATTATCAGTTATATTCATCTTCAAGGAAATTATTACTGTGTGCCTTAATTGGAGAGTTTTTAATAGGGTAAAGAGTAAGTATTGAGGATCCAGAGAAGAGAAGCTGAGCTGAGATTGGGAATTGCTGCCAACTTTGTATCACTAGAGGATAGGCTGTAAACTAGGTTTTGAGCATGGATCAAGTTAGGTGGATAAGGGAATAAATCCCTACTGTGAACATCTAGAGTATTTTGAGGAGTAATACTGGTCAAGCATTAGACCTAATACTAGTAATTTATTCAACTATGGATAATAGTCTTCATACTATTATCAATCATATATATATCATCAGACAATGCAAGGATTGCACAAATCTGCTCTGTGCCTTTATCAACTTTGGGGTTAAACTTGAACAAGCAGTGAAGCCCCTAGAATTTTAACAGCTGAAAATTTTATATCTGAGAGTGGATTAAGTCAGATGGAACAGAGAAGAAGTCTATATAGTTGATATCAACAGTATATCATGGATTATCACAGGTATAGCATTGGATTATATAGGGTATATCAATTCAACTATAGATAATAGTCATCACACTATTATCAATCACATATCAATTACTATCAAACAACATGAATTGTACATATTTTGAGCCTGTGCAGTTAACTTTTGGGAGCTATCAATCCATGAAGAACCCAGTATTTTAACATTTAGTACTTACTAAAGCAACCAATAGTCCCAATTTCAACAGACA